>CAEFZY010010284.1:0-104983 GCA_903066815.1 Brachyrhaphis roseni
GAGGGCGGGACGCACCGATTGGATCGTGCAGGTGAGGCTGGCGAGTCTTCCAGTTTGAATTTGCGCCTAGGCTTCATTTCAATTGCTTTTGAAACGGGATGACTGTGGCTCAGTGGGTAGAGTAGTTGTTTTGCAAACAGAAGATTGTAGTTTCGATTCCAGATTCCTTCTTTTCACATTTTGATCTGACTCTGGGCAAAGCACTTAGTTGCCTACAGAGCTGTGTAACAGTGTATAAATGTGTGTGCATTTGAGGTAAATGTGGCTCTTTGAGTGGTCATATACCATTGTAGTGAGAAGGATATTATTCCTAAAACATTTTTTCTTGTTTCCGTGTGGGAAAAGTAACAATATTTTAGTTACTAAAATATTGCTTTAATAATGTGTGTTTGCGATGGTCAGTTTCCACCATTTCATTATGAAACATCCTTATCAGATGTGAAAGGCATTTACAGTTTGATACGTTTTTCTGAGTCAGAACTATATTTTCCCCTGGATTGATATTTGCAAATTGAGAAGATTCCTGCAGGCTTATTAGACAAGCAAATGGGGCCAATTGTGTTCAGAAGATAATGAGCTACAGAACCAGCCCAGTGACATGGTACAGTAAATTGTGAAATGGTAGAAAATTATCATTTCTTGTGTGCTGATGGATCTGAACTGCTGAGTCTTTCTCACAGCTTAATAGACTAAAATTTTGGTGTATTTCTTAAATATGTGATAGCTTATTATCTGTGTTACTCATTATGTGGTGTTACAGAGGACTGGAAGATGTAGGTGCTGTGCTGCCATTTTCCTTGGAAAGAATGTAAAATCTTAAAATTAAAAAGGAAGCAAAAGAAATGTTGGAAGTATGGCTCTGCATGTACAGTCTAATTTATTCACTTAATAAATTGGAATATTATTGAAAAGTAAATTTATTTCAGTAACTCAATTCACTAAGTTAAAGACATTATATTGATTAATTACACTGAGGTTTTTATGCTTTCATTTTCTGTTAATTATGATGATTTTCCACTTATACCTAACATTACATCAGACCAATAAAAACAGCATATTTAAATATGGGATTAATGGCATCTATGTTTATTATCTGTGCAAAGTTTATTTTCCATAGGTACTCTTGAATCAGACAAATGAGCCTTGTCGGATTGCATATTTTGATTTACTCAGGTATGCATATGAGCTTTACATGTAAAATACATTTTACAGATCTTCAAAATACAAGGCTTACAGATAATAGATATTCCAAATTTCACTTTCTTAAAACTTAATTTGGCATGAAACATGTAATTCTGTTGCCCTTTCAGAATAAATCTCCTGGTAACAGGAATAAGGTCCTGTTACCATGTTAGTTAATGCTAATACTAACTACCATGGTTAGCATTTTAGCTAATGAAAACATATAAGCCGTTATCATAAATTAATAATTTGTTGTCAGCTAATGAGCTAGATGTGTCTAGCAAACAAGTCAGTGTTTGGCAGTGGTGGTTATTTGCACTAACTCTAAACATGAGTTTTGCTAATGTGCTGCATCAACATAATATTTAGCAGAAATTAAGGCACTAAGGCTGACAGTGTCAAAATGTGTTATATAATACTGAAAGTAGTTAAATTCACTAAAGACTTCATATAAATTGCATAGGGCAAATAGTCTTAGCTTAGTTTAAACCTAAACTAAGCTGAGACTTTGTTTATTTCTTGTTAGTATTTCTCTAAAGAAATACTAACTGCTCTCCAATCCTGTGCTGTTAAAGTGATCCACAATTATTTGAACATGTCGACATAAATATGTTGTAATTTTCCTATTCACTAAAAAAATGCTGTTAGAGATACGCCAAAACTCATAATTACTTCAAAAATGTATATATTTTGTTGCAGAAGAATGCAGTAGCACATATCTGGTCTTCAATCAGTCTAAAAGAAGGTGTTGGTAGAAGTTAACTTAAAAAATATATCATACAGTGAACTGTCTAACAACTTTTAGTTTGGTTAAGGTTTTATGAAATAACATAAGTTAAAAAAACATTATTTTTATATTTGACTTTATGGTTGCAGAATATGTATGTTGGCATTTTTGTCTGTTTGACAGACTGAGGGAAAAAAGATAATGATAAGGAGAGAACGACGCACTGAAGCAAAACATGTCATCACAACTTCTTGCTTCTCACCCGCTCTGTTTGCAGAAAATTGTCCCCTGTCCAGTCACTGGTGCTTTTTGGTCTTGAAAATTAATATACCTTTTATTGTGGAACATCAACATTTATAATTAAATAAGAATAAAAGCTTTACTTAAAAGTATGTGTGAACATGAAGTTGTGAAAACTGACAAATGGGCCTTGTTTCTTTGTTTACAGCCTGTGGCTGATATCAAAGTGATCATTTTATAGAAAATATAATCACAGCTTTATTGTGGTAAGATTCAGGTCAAAGATTAAATCTTTGTCTTTATGACTTTTGAGTTTAAGACCTTGTTTCTATCATGTTGTAAGAGCAGTTAGGGTATTACAGTAGTCAAGTCAGGAAATATTAATTTAAATATTATGGACTGCAGCAGGAGCTGGATGGCATTTTGTGTAAGAATGGCTTTATTATGTTCAGCAATGCTAAGTGGCACAATTCAGTGACATAGGCAGCATGACTAAAAAAAAAGAATAAAAACTGAAAGGGACCAGTGAAGGTCCAGAAAATGACCTGAAATTAATTCTGTTATGGGACTTTAAGGAATCTGTGAATTCATTAAGCGCCAACAAATTTTATTAAAGTTAAGCAAAGCTGTAAAGAAATGAGGATAGCAGCACAGGTTGGATCTGTTGACATCCAATCAACAGAGATTCTTTCCTAACCAATTTGTGTGATTCTGTGATTAGCAGTCTTGCCACCAGTTTGCAAAGTATTGCAAAAAAAAGCCATATAAACCCAAGTACTTCAGATCAATGATACTGGTTCACAATGTAGAATGATGGCAGGTAATTAGTTTTTCCCTTAGTTTTGTAATGTCTTTTTCACATGATTGTATGTGTTGGCATGCTTGTGTGGCATAGTTTGTAAATGTAAAATAGAGAAGACCTTTGGAAATATGACTCTCAATTGTGTATATTACAGTGAATGGATGTGTAAATGACTCATAATAAAGCTGTATGGAACGAGTGATCCACTTGCTGATGTTAAAGTTCACAAGTAAATTCTGTCATTGGAAATTTCAAGTGGCGGTTGAATGAAATGTGACTGCACTCCACAGACTGGCATACAAATGCCCCCCATCTGTGGTCTCGGGGAAGGAATACTTCAGAATAAATCGACAGAAATGATATGCTGCTGTCAGTCAGCAAGAGCACTTCAGAGGCACCAGGGGAATGTGTTTTGTGGCCTCTCTGTCACTTAGAGTGGATGCTTCCTCTACAGCCCATTTACCTCTCAGCTTCGTGATGGGTTTGAACGTAGAGCTAGTGTCTTCAGCCTCAGTTGCTCTGGGTACGTGTTTCAAAAGTTGATGCAGACTTTTGCTGTCACACTGAATGCCTGGTGAGTAGCACGTGACTATTTTCCATAAGCTTGCACAATTTTGCCTTGTTTGATTTGCCATCAACAGTAGCAGTGTTGAGCAACTTCACACGAATGAGTTCTAAGCTAAATGTAAACAAAGCATAAAAATGAAATGAAGAATTCTGTACTTGTCACAACTGCAGCAGGATCTGGCCAGCTAAGCATCGTAGAATACTCCATGAGTCCTCCATGCATTAGCACGATGCTTGAGGAAAATGTGTTGGCATCTGTAAAAAAGTTGAAGCAAAACTTGTTTCTGCAAGAGACTGGTAAATGGCTCTAGCAGCCTCTTTCTGAAATTCTTACAGCTTTGTTTGCTTCTTGGCCAACAAAGTTCATTCTGATTCAAAGGGTAGGATGTTAGAAGTTAAACTTTTTTGGATTCACATCAAGGCATTCCGTCACAGATTTACTTTCTAACTGCTAAATGAAATAGATTTTAAGGTGACTTATTTGTCAAGATTTATTATCATTTCAAATTACCCATCAGTAATCTAAGAATTATTTCTGGCCACCAGCTTATAGTGCATCCAGTCCTTCGAAGACTGGTCATAATTCACTTTTACTGTGTCATGTGTGTTTTGTGGCTTCTCCAATAATAAGAGAAACCCCCTTTGGCTCCGTCTATCAGCAGACCAGTATCGACAGCCTTCTGAGTGGGAATTCATTGAAGAGGGAAGCTTGTATTTGTAGAGCGAGTGTTAAAGCGCACATCAAAGAGAAATGACTTAAAATAATAAAACATTACAGAGACTGTTTAACAGAGATGTCCAATGAAATCTCACATCAGGGTGTAAGCACGACTACCAACTTTTATGTAGTTTCAATTAATTGGACACAACAAATAAATAAATATAGACTTAGGTGTGTGCTACAATTGTCAAACACAGCTGTCAATAATAATAATATTTCATTACAGTTTTAACACAATACTTCTACACAGGTAAGAAATGTAACAGAAATACAATTAAAACTCATTATCTCCTGTTTTTTATTCTTCTTCTAAGAAAATGCATATCCATGTCAATTAATTAGAGTCCCATCTAAGTTAGGGGAAGGCGTTGCTTTTGATATTCTTTTTTTAAAATATTTTTTTTCCTTCTTTAGATTAAAGCACAAGCCTAATGACATTGCTGTAGGTTCACCACTTCTCTTAATATATTTTGCAATTTTGCTTCTACAGCCTTTAATAAAAAAATTTAAAAGAACTCTGTCTGAAATTTCACTGACACTGCGGAAAGGTAAACATACAAGGCAGGGATAATTTTACAATAATATTTCATATTTATTGGGAAAATAAGCCACAGAAATCATGTTAATTGATTTTTTACAATCATAGCAAATGTATCCTCTTTAGCTGCAGACAGAGCAGAGCTTGCCTCTGAAATCATAGTAATGAAAAGAGTCAATGCTCAGGGACATGGGAGTGTGCCTCCTGTGATTAACTGGAGCTGAACTGTAAAGCCTGGAGGGCCTTGCAAAGCAAACATACTGTGAAAGTAACGTTTTCAAATCTGCAATAGAAAAGATAAGACAGACAGACATAGAGTGAAAGTCTATGATGAACTGGTGACCTTTTCTGACGTGCTGGAAACGATAGCATGAACTACCCCTTCACACGATTCAATAGGTAAGAAAAATAAGTGACTCTTCTATTTTTCATCAAGACTAATGACTGTGAAATTGATTTGTATTATTTAGGAATGGTTGAGATTATTTATGCTTTTGAGAATTTGGTGGACAAAAAAAATGAGGTTTCTGTCTATTTAGAATAAAAATGGTGGGCGTTTCTTAGTCTCATAGTTTTTTCTGTCTTATTAAATCTGTGCCGAATTAAAACCAGTCCATGCTGTGCTCTACGCTCACTCATTTACAGCAGGAAATAAGCATCAGCTCCCGGCTGCAGCCTTGAACAGGACTGTGGTGGTATAGTTGTGAGATTAATGAAGTATGCCTTCCTTGCACAATCAGCAATCTTATACTTGACTGACCTTGTTCATATACAATGTCTAAGTCCAAATTTTAAAAATGCATTATTTTTTTTTGCTAGAGACTTTTTCACTGTTGACGAAGACCCAAACTCGAATTTGAGGAGAATCATATTGCAGTAAAGTCGTTGATGATAATGGATTAGGGGTGCCACACAAGAACAAAAAAAGAGGGATAACCTGACAAGATATCTTGAGGGAACAAAGTAATCAAATTGACAAGAGCCAAGAGTATAACAACAGAGGACTGTAATTATAAAACAAAGAACAAGTTCAATTAACTGAATGATAGAATGAACACAGAAGCATAGCAGGGCACCAGGGGAAAAAGTAGAGGAATAACTGAACAGACCAAAAGAAGCAAACAAAATAAAGCACAAGAATCCACTCAAAATGGAAAAACTCCAACATATGTTTTTTTTTTTTTAATTGTCTTGTTTCTTCTTCATTAGCCAGCTTCTAAAGGTCCACAACCGCTCCCTTCATTGTAGGTTAATGCTGAGTTAGGCCTTCACAAATGTTGCACAGAGGTGCAGTTGCTGGTACTACTGCCTTGCAGCAAGAAGTTATTGGACTTGAGCGCTGGCCAGAAACTTTTTCTGTGGTGTTTGCATTTTATCTCATTGCTTAATAAGTTCCTTTCAAATATTCCAGCTCCCTCATTGAAAAAACCTGATGCTCTTCAAACAAATCCGCAGATCCTGAGTAGTTGACATTCTCTCAATATGGTTTACTGGGTAATTGCATTCCTACCGGAAACAAACTGTATCAGGGCAACTTGCTAACAAACTCCATGTTTTCAGGTTGACCTGAGTTTGCTTGTTTGGTCTGGGCCAGAATTAGGGTGAACTTTCACACTTGGCCAAACAAAGCAAACTAAGAAAAAACAAACTCTGGAATGTTAGCAGCTATGTTAATGCTACCTAGCAGCCATGAATATATTTACGTTGGTGACTGGGTCTGAAACAGATGAGCACATCAAAATGTAACATCATGAATGAGTAACCACTATTTGAGGAGTACTGAAATGATGTAATGAGAGAGGAAAGCTGCATTGTTTATCCAGACCAGAGGAACTAAAGTTCAGCTGGCCAGTTTTTTATCCTGTCTTGTGGCACTGTGCACCAGCAGGTTCATAATAGCTCTCTTTAATGAGGGATATGATATACCTCTGCCACTTTATTGGCAGAACTTGGATTTCTTCCCAGTGCAGATGGCCATTATTCACTGGAAAAGAAGCCCGCCATGAAAACAAGCAAAAATGCATTGCACTTCTTAGGTCAGAAGAACATAAACCCATTACTGATATTATTTGTAATGGGTTAAATAATGATTAATCAATAAATTAATCACACAAGTGACTCTTTTGGCTCAAGCATACACTGTGCACACCAAGACAGATTCTTTGTAAATCCTAACATTGTTAAATCTGTCTACTAATCATTCCAGCACTGTTTTAGTAATTAAAAAAGAAAACAAGTGTAACAATTTGAAGGACAGCAAAAATAAGGGTTCCCTTGTGGCGATATTCACCAGGTTGTGTCTCCTCATTGCTTTTAGGATGACTTCTCAATGGTAATACATTGAAGTCTATGTGCTTGGAACATTGAGATTTTTTGATATTGACCTATTACCTAATATGTATAACCAGCAACACATTGTTCAGTGGTCATATTTTAAATACTTTTTTTTTTAATGGTCTATGAGCTTTGAATTTAATTATTTTTTGTGATTATAGTAGACAGCTTAAATGAAGGCTACATTACAGCTCATGATGGCTCCTCCGTTACGCCACTTTATCTGAATTATCAAGTTTTATGAGCTGTTTCTAGCTTGCTTTGGATAGAAAGGCTTTAAAACTCTTGAAAAATTAACTATTACCTTTGATCACGACAAGTTTTTGTTATAATAAAACATCAACATCAAAAGAACTACACCAAACAGATTAAAAACACATCCTTTTATCTTTTTTTCAGAATTCTGCAATCATTACAATTGACTTCCACATAAACAGCATTGAAATGTGGACGAAAAGTGAAAGGTAACAAGACATCCAATTAAAAAGATCTATAAAACTCCAAATGTGGTTCAAAAGCTGCTACGGTTGATCAAATGGACGCAATAAGCTTGATTTTTTAGCATTTTTGTTTAGGAACATTACAGCAGAAAAATAATCATAGTCAGTGCAGTACTCTAGGTTGAAAGTATTTCCACAATATTATAAAGTCCTTGGATGGCTGCAGAAATAGAGACAGCATGCAACATTTTGAATAAATTATTTATTTTAGATTCTTGTCAGTCTTTTAAAAGAAGATATCTTTTTTTGGAAGACACCTCATGACATGACATGATATATATGGGTCTGAACTAGTTATTATTATATTACAAGATATGACAAAATATATCACTTTGGATGGTACTGCTGCTTTGCTTTTGTCCTCTTGTATAATTTCAATGTACAGAGTTTCCACACATGCTGTAACTCCATGGGAGATAATGTCATGCTGAGAGGCATAGGAATATTGTCATTTCCTCTTTCCTGCTGGTAAAGCCCGTAGAGAAGGTTACCATCCTCAAATACTTCAAACAGATGTTTTAAAAATAGATGGCTCATCTCAACCTGTAGGTTTTATTTTTATATTTCCTATACCTACACTAGCATAAAAAGGATGTTTAAAAAGTATTGCATTACCTTAAAAAAATGCTGTGAACCAATAAGAGAATTCCACTGTGGTTTAGTGTTTTATGAACATCTCATTTTAAAAGATGAAGTAATTTCACAACAATATCACAACAGTATAAGATAGCAATTTCTGTTTCTTAAACAATTCAGTTCATTTAAATTTATTTAAATTAAATAAAATTCACCCAAATTCAGTTAGAATAAAATAAATTTTCATATATAATTACACTCAATGTAAGACCCCGTCCACACAGAGATGATTGTAGGTGTATCCACAAAAAAAAAAATTTTATCGTTTAGATTGTGCATCAACATGGATTTGGCATCTTGGGAAACCAGAAACGATCATTTTTGAAACCGAGTTGAACAGAGTAAATAAATTCCAGAACATGGTTTTCATGTTTCTGTGTGGCCATGCGAGATGAGTGGTTTTTTTTTTTAAACAAATCTCTCTCTCTCTCTATCCCTCATGCCCCTCACACAAGTAAACGGGGTGCATTCTGTGTTTGTGTCATTCTCTGGCAGTGTTAAAGGGCCAGATCATTCTGTGGGGTTGCATCATGTCATGTGGAAAGACTTTTTTTTTTTCTTAATCATGTACGAACATAAGAGAAATGTTTACTTTAATGGTCCTCATATTTTGTCTTTTGCATATAAAAGGGATGTGATACATGATAATCCTGTAACAGGAGAGAGTTTATAATGATGTTTTAAAGGCAAAATATATTTCTCCAATATATGCAAGCAATTTTGTACAGTAGAATGTAATTCGTTTGCCAAACAAATAACCTTTGGCTTTGTGGATCAGTGTTAAAGTTGGGTTCAATAACAGCAGTTCAACATAGCTAAACAAAACAATAACTTGTTTTGGTAGAAGTTATGATTTGAAGCATTTCACAGAAACAGTGTTTGCATACCTGAATTTTAGTTCAATGATTCACAGGAAAGCTAGCATTTTTCACTTTATCAAGCAAATGTTTTAATTTGGAATTAAATGTGTATTGTTGTAACTGCATTTGTGTTCACTGAAACAAAGGCTAAATGTATTTTGAGATTTACTTTTTTTAGACAGACTGCCATTACTTTTTTGAAAAAAACCTTTTTTTTTCCTGGAGATTCTTGAAAGTTTTCTTAACTTTACAAAATTAGAAAAATATGTTGTTATAAGTGAAAAAAATCTGCCAGTAAATTATGTACCTTTAATTTTAGTTTTTAGCTGGAAAAACAAATAATGCCTTTCAAACCAAGGAATTCTCGTTAAACTGAAAAATGTCATTTTGTTCCTGACTTTCGCAGTTTCACTGGATATTTTAAAATACATTGATCAAATTATTTTTGCATGTATTCTTCCAAGAGATTTGTCAGCATGGGACTATCATAACAGGTGGTAGGATGCAAATAGTTGGGCTGGACACCAGTTACACACATTAATGGCAAGCTGTTGCAAGCTGCCTCTGAATAACTCAATTATTATGGTGCACACAGTCACACCAGGAGAACTTATCTGTTGTCTGCCCATAAGAACTTTTCATTTTTCATTTTACTCCATCTCTGTTTTGTGGATCATACATTTTCTGTTCATTTCACATACCCCACAAATAAAAACCACACTCAGGCTGAAGAAAGTATGGGTCATACACAGCTTCTGTTGGTAAGTGAGTTACTAACCATAAAGACAAATGGCCAGCTGTGCGAGCAGATGCTCTGCAGAGGAATGGCATCGTGTTATTGGGTGTTTATTGGAACAAGAAAGGGAGAAAGATTGAAAGGGTGGGCCAGTTTTGAACAATTCTGGACTGTACAGCTCTTTAATCTTCATTTCAAGTCTATTCCCCAAATGGTGGTGATCAATAGGTGATTTCCCACTACAACGACTCCAAACAAAAGCGTTGTTTGCGCCTCTCTCTTCATACAATTGGCGATGAGATTTTAGCAGCATTTCACATTTAATACGTTTTGCAAGGTCTTTTCATCTTAATTTAGTGAAGATGATGTCAAAGATCATAGTTTCAAATTGAATATAGTATATGAAAAAGAGACTTCATTAGCACAGTTTTCAGACATGAGCCTCTCAATTAGAATACATTAAATTAAATTTAAGAAATGCATGTCTTAACTGCAGGACCTGTGAATACCATGCCACCAAGTCCTTCACCTGCAAATATCCGCTCCCTTTACAAGTGTTTCCTGCAGCTTGAAATGTACTTCCTTCCTACTGGCTGTTCTCCATCCTTCCTTCCACTGCACTCGAGAGCCTCCTTTGAGAGAAGAATAAAATTGAGCTCCACTCAGACCTTCCACCTTCACTGTTCGAATCACAAAGCCTTTCATCACCACCCCTTGATGGCTCCACTGTTTGGAACATCAGGTTTAACAGATACCCACATGTGCTACTTGGCTGCTTGATTGTGAACATATGTGATAAACTGACCCTGTCTTCCTAGATCAATGACCAAATCATTGTGATTCAAGTTCATATTAAATCCATTGTTTGCTAACTTTTTTCCCCCGTATTTTTAATACCTTTGCATTCTGTTCATAAAGAAGAAGCAACTTGCCTAAAATGTCATTTACACATCTCGCATAAAACTGACAAAACATTTCAGAAATGGAGCATCGTACTGGCAATCAAACATAGCGGTGGTAGTGTTATTGTCTGGGGCTACTTTGTTGCTTTAGAACCTGGACAATTCATCATAAATGATAAAATATAAAACCTGCTTCATGAAGGACAATCCTAAAGGAGAATACACAGTAATCAGTTAATCACTGACAGCAAATCAACCTGTACTGAAATGACAAAATTAAACATTTATTTTCAATGGTCTATGCAGAGCACATTTCACAACTCTCACAGTCATGTATAAGATACTGTAGCTATGAATAATAGTGTATTATGCTTAACAGTTGCTTTTTCCAATTCAAATGCTGAACAAACATTTTTGTAATCTATGCATAAGATACAGCAGCACTTCCTTGGCACCAAAAACATGATAGAAGAACCACAACCTTTAAGCAATGATCCAAATGGTTGGAGGCTCCTCATTAATATAGATAGGGTTTTTATAGGAATGGCTGTTAGTCTAAATTATTCAGAGAGTTCAGGAAGACATATATGCTGCCCACCTTCAGTAGCATAGCTAACTGAACACATAAACACCTGCTGTGAAGCAGGTGAAGTGTCAGAGAAAGCGGAGAATCTGGCAATGCGTAAAAAGAGGAATTGCACAGAGTCATGACACTCCTAAATCATGAGCTGTAAGAATGTCAACACGGTAGCAGCAGCCATATACATCGGCTCACACAACAAGGCAGCTACAGTTAAGCAACAAATGTGGTGTGTTTGACATGCCATGCAACCAGCCTTTCTTGCATTTTAGCATGACCACACATATTTAGAAAAAAAATAGAGGATGGCCATTTGGGGATGGTCATATAACAAACATAAAAAAAATAAAAATTATAGTAGAATAAAAGGAACAACTTTAGGAAACGTTATTGCTTTGGGGCTTTAAACTTGACAAAATTACAATTATTGAACAGTCAGCAAAGGGCATTTATACTTGTGGCTGTAGGTTGTATTTCTGTCTAACTCACTTACTGTAATGCTTAGCTTGCTCTGACAACCGAGTGACATGGAAGACCAACAACAACAAAAATATTTATTGGACTTTTATGCTTGCATTTTGTCAAGCATAAAAGTGCAATTTTATAGTCATTTAAAACTAAAAAGTGCTCATCCGTCAATTTTAGCTTCAGTTCTGCCTAGAATATCTCCATAACCTATCCACATCATACTGCAGAGGATTTTTACTCTGTTCTCATGGAAAATACTGCTTCTGCTCCATTTTCTGGTAGTATTTGATAATGTAAAGTAATATTTAAGTCATAGCTCAGGTTTGGATTGAAACCTAATCTTCTGTAAAGGTGATGACCTTTAAAAAGTTGCTAGTCCTCTTGAGTGATGCCTTAGCAGTATGACTAAGGCTATGTGGCTTAAAAGATAGTGTTCTTCCATTTGGTTTTAAGGTTTTCTTCAGCAAAGTAAGCAATGTGAAATTGTACATTGCTAATATCTGCTAATGTTCTACCCTAAGGACATGAACATTGTCAATTTGAGTTGTATTTAAATAGCTAAAATCAGAAGAAACTGCATATTTCTGACAACCTTTGAGTACTTCAGGAATTTATGTACATTTTCAGCAATCTGACAGTGACATAACATCTTTTGACAATCTCACAGAACCTCTACTTAATTATTTTTTTTTTAACATAAAGAAGTTTCAGATAAAAAATGAAATAGGCAAATCTGAAATTGAAGTAAACAGAAGCAAAGCTTCAAAAAATGGGCAGCTTCCAGTACACAAATAAAACAATCAGAATGCAGCAAAGGTCAGATGTCTTTTACATTTGAGAGAATAATGAGGATTTTGTATTTGTTGCTTGCACAAACTTATGCACAGTAACTGCACTAAGTGGGTGTGCGATAGAATATTTATCTTTCCTCAACAGGCTTCCATTACACTGTCATGTGGTTTGTTGAGATTATTTGAGGAGAAAGAATGGAGAGCTATTATGCATAATGAGTTTCCTCCTGTGTGATTTAAATGTTTGTTGTAGCTGTGTACGTACTGAGTTTTATTTATCAGATTCCAATACAGACATTTTGTCTGAGTGTTTGATAGCGCATGTCCATAAAGTTTTCAGCTGGGAATAATCACAGCCAAATTTTGATCCATACATTATGTATGTTTTAACACAACATGCCATTCTAAGATATGCAAGCTGCTTCAATAATGATAAAGATGAAGACAGTTGCTCTTGTAAAAACAAATTGAACAAGTACTTCATGAAAAGAAGGATTTAAATTGTGCACAAACGTTCGGTGACTTTCTAACTTGAATTCCTGAGTTATAATTGTTGTTTATCAGTTTTAATTACTGTTATGATAAAAACCCTTAAGGACCTATTAGCAATTCAACAACAAAAGCAAGGGAAATAAAACTTCCCAAAAAGGTAAGATTGCTGACATACACCTTTATTTTTCAGTTGACAGACAGGAAGGTGGGGTATGGGAGAGGAGTAAGACATGCATAAGTCATTGAGCCTTTACTCAAACCCGTGACGTCCGTGTTGAGGGCTAAGGTCTCCATACATGATTCTCACTTCGCCCCTGTGCCATCAAGTGCTATTCTAATATGTTATAAAGACAAAAGAGCGAACCCAAAAGCACAGCTCTATGTCTACTGCTCCATATATGTTCTGACTCTCAACTGTCATCATGAGATGTGGCTCATGATTCAAAGAATGGAATCTCAGACACAAATATTTTCTTCAACAATATAATACATTCTTAGCAATAAATTAACTAATATCTATCATTCACTATCCTCCTTACAATAAATGCCGGGAAATGTCTCATCTAACCATTACCTTTACTTGCCTATTCCTCCTCAAGGACATTTTATCCCCAACTACATCAGTCACAAGAAAATACTCTAAAATGTTAAATGCCTATAATGCATTCCTATGGGACACAGTTAACTCTCTCTCTCTCTTTCTCTTTCTTTTGGTGTTTGATTTAATTTTGGGAAAACATATTCGGTTTTCTCATTAAAACCCAATGGTTACAGTCACAAATACATCATATGACTTGACCAATAGTTTTAAGCTGAAATGTTTTTGCAAGTTGATTCAGATTTAAACACAAAGAGAATATGAACAGCATATTCAAGGCACCCTTTTAATCACCTCATTAGCTTTTCATAGGGGGTTTATTGTGAAGCGTAGACTAAACAAAATTAACATTTATGTTTACAGAATGTACACCTATCATTTATTTTAAAGCCCAGCATGCTTTGTATGTCTTTTGACTTTAAATAGATGAAAGATGAGATGATGTGAATTTTCTAATTTTCCAGTATGCTATTTGCTGCAGTGAGAGACGTTAACAACACTGTACTGCACATACTGCTGATTTGCTAATTGTGGAGAAGAGTTACTTAAAGTAGAACACAGAGGGCTAATGATGGCCTTTTATCAGTTATCACCCAGGTGGCATTTTCAGGCCAACTATAAATTCACTATAAAGATAGCTTTAATAGATCTACTTTTCATTTAGACTGGCTCATAATTCTGTCAGCTTTTATAGATGGTTTGATATTTTCTCAGTCTACAGAAGGCTCCTGCTGCAGGTGCAGCTGACAGTATTGATCTACCATTAAACTGAGGTTAAGGCTGTGGCTTGCCTGATGACAGGTGAAGCTAGCAGTGCAAATCACACACAGCTTTGTAATTCCGCACTGTATTTAACTCGTGCCAAGGTTTTTGACAGTTTTTGCACAGCTCCATGCAATGTTTTCAAGTAGAAACATAATAAGAAAAGGTCAAAGCTCAATTCTGAAAAGTTACATAATTTGGTGTCTGTGACTGATGATTAAGTTTATTTTATGCAAAACCTTCTCTGACTTTATGCTTCAGTGGGAAAAATTATGGATTTAAAGTTGAGGTTGCAGTCTGTGTTTCTATGTTGTGTGTATAGTGCAGCAGTACTAATATGTGTTAGGGACAAAGTATCCGCCAGTTTATCTGGAAATCCTTGCATGTGGTTTGCTACATATTGTATGCAGCTGTTGGTTCACCAAAATTCATCTGTCTGAAAACAAAAGAAAACATGACCATGTCAAAATTCAGGAGTGAATTCAATATAATGATATCAGAAATAGTGAAGCCTTTTGAAATTAGTCAAAATATTTGGACAGACCTACTGCTTTGTAACACATACATTTTAATAAGATTGAAGTCATTGGCACCCCAGATGGTTATTGTCAGTCTGCTTTATCAATTCCCAAACCGGTTTTGATATATGTTCAAAGTCAATGCCAAGTTGAAATACTGGGTTTTAACCATTTAGCTGTTGATTTAAGGAGAAGTTGAAGAATTTGGAAGATGGTCTTCCCTGTCCAATTTCAGTAACCACTGGTACTTGACCTTGACTATGATGTCACCACCACGCTTTATAGCTTCCAACATTCATATTGTCATTGTTGCTCAATTATCGTATCATCTGATTCTAAAATTTTTTTATGAAAGTATTTTAAGTATTCTTTCAAAACAGCAAACTGTGTTTGTTC
This sequence comes from Brachyrhaphis roseni, assembly GCA_903066815.1. Taxonomy (NCBI): domain Eukaryota; kingdom Metazoa; phylum Chordata; class Actinopteri; order Cyprinodontiformes; family Poeciliidae; genus Brachyrhaphis; species Brachyrhaphis roseni. Next base: position 15,351 of record CAEFZY010010284.1, read on the forward strand.
TAAGCTATCCATCTTATAAAACTGTTTACTTCAAATGACGGAAAATTTGTCAGGATGCGAAAGAATTACCCAGGAAGATGCTGGGAAATCAATTTTATTGCATGCATTAAAGCAAAGCCATCTAACATAGACTGAGGGGATACAGACTAAATAAAATCACCAGCTCCAAAATCAATACTTTCAAAAGAAATGTGTAGTTTCCCCACTTGTACCAATTAAAGGTCCTTTAGAGGAAAGTTACATTCCCAAAGGAGATAAAAGAGCCTTTCACAAAACATTTCAAGCCTATGTTTTTTTTAGAAGTTGAGAAAAGACCAATATGGCAAAGGGGGAAAAATTCAGCCAAACTCTGTGACTTCTCTTCAAGCAAAGAAGTCACAGATCCATACGGTCCAATTTCTATGAGGGCAAGCTAACTTCCTGGGTTATGGGACCATAAACACGGATCAAAACAGGAAGCAAGAAGGTGAGATTCAACTCAAAAGTGACTTGCCTGTGCAGGTTTCTAAGGAAATGCTTTGTTAAACTGTCTACGGACTGAACTATATGACCAAAAGGCATATCTTTGGAGGAGTTATGATGAGGCTATCAAACTGTAATGTACCAACTATTAAGCAATTGTTAAGCATATGCCAACTGGTGAGCAGGGTATGTTTTGCTATACTTTGAACTGCCTGTTGATGAAATTTGGCATACAAATAAACTAGATTTGCCTCTGCGAGATAGTTTGTACTGTTTTATATAGGAAAAAAAAAAAAGTATAAACTATATTTTACTTCTCTGTCTTTTGTTCTTTTTCGGATGTCTACTTTGCAAACATAACACTTTGTGGTGTTATGTAGAACTGAGAACTTAATAGTACTGTGAATTGGTTGCAGCTCTCTAAATATGGAGTATTTTTCTAATATACCATTTATAAAGAAACAGTGAAACATTATTAGCAAAACAATCTTTTATTAGAAACATATTGTATAAAAATGAACATGCTTCACACATTTAGATTTTTCTTTTCATATAGATAATTCATAAATATTCAGGCACTGTAACTTTTTAATATTTTTTTAATATGTCAGTACATAAAGCAGACATGATCAATCCATTTTAATAACATACATTAACTTACCATTTAACTTCAATCAGCACTTACATATTCTATTTTTGCAACACGCACAGTGTTGTAGAAAAAAGGATCTGTGGCAAAAAACAGTAAATTATTGATATTCACAAACACAAACAATCCCACAAAATACTCAATCAAATAATGAGAAAACCATTGCTGCATTATTGTAGACTTGTTGAAGCTGAGTAAATCAGTTATTGAAGTTCTTAGTTTTTTATAACCACCTGCAGCAGTTTTCCTGTTGAACACTATACTTTTCTCTCAAACTGTTCTTGTGACAAATGAGTTCTGACATGCAACATACAGACTTTTGCATTGCTGAGGATAACATTTAATGAAACAAATTCCAGATTTACTATTTATGACCAATACTTGAGACTGAAGACAGGAATGCGGTTTGCACATAACTATAAATTGTACACGTTCAGTTCTGAATTACGCTTGAACAGAACACACTGAACACGACAGTGAAAAATAGAATGGCAGAAGTAGTTGGCAGGAGGCACAGGATGAAGGCACTGGCCCTTATTTATCAAGCAGAAATAACATTTACTTCCTGAAACTATTATTAGTATGTTTTGTTTATTTGTGATTGCCAGATGGCAGAAAGGCATAAAAATAGCTCTCAAATGCATATTAGAGACACCAGGACTCCGGTGGAGTCTGTAATACAAGACAGGCAGGCCGCTATTATTGCATCTACTTTGTCTTGCAAACATTTACATACCTTTAACTTTATCACGTTTCCATGTTACAACCAAAAATTCTAATATATATTTTACTGAGCTTTATCTGATGGACCAACACGAGCATATAATTGTGAAGTAAAACAAAATGAATGTATGTTTTTACACCAAACAAATTCAAAAGGTGTGGTGTGTGCAAAGCCTTCTCCAGAACTTCACAAAGATTCTCAATGGTCTTTGTGGAGGCAGGTCTATGTGTAAAAATCATCTCTGATGCTCCCTAAACCACTCATTTACAGTTTCAGCCTGATGAATCTTGGCATCGTCATCTTGGAGTGTTCCAGTGTAATCAGGGAAGAAACAATCCATAGATGGAATAACCTGGTCATACAGCATTTTCAAATAGTCGTCCGACCTCATTATGTTACTGAACCTGGAGCTAACCAACTACATCAACCCCAGATTTTTGCACTTTACACCCCCACAAACTTGTATAGTAAACACTAGGCATGAGAGGTGCATCACTTCATCTGCCTCTCTTCTTACCTGAAACAAAAGTCTATTTATTCACTTTTCCTCTTGCAGTTGTTGGTTAGACTCTGGGGAGATTCATTGTATTTTCACAAAGCTGGATCTTTGGGAGGGTCTAGAGATAAAGATGGACAGTTTATCTACGCTGAAGGTTAGGTCCTCCCAATTAAGAGTTATAATGCTGAGCCAGAAATGCTGGCTGCAAACCTTCTGTGACAAACATCAGAGATAAGACTCGCATAGTCAGATAGTCACTCTGTCTAGTTAGAGCAGATCATACTGAAAGGGCACTAAGCTTATCACATATGTCTCCTTACTGTTCTCATTCTTGCAAGAATTCCTGTTTGAGTATAGGTCACAGATGGCAACTAAGAGTGACATTTAATTAGCGGAATCCACCTTTTTCCTTTACTTAATTTTTTACATTGGCAATAAGCTGCCTTTTTTCTGACATCCTTAAATAGAATATTGTGAAGCAAGTGTCTTCACAAAGACGTGAACTTTCTGATCTGTATATCTCACGATATCCACCATGAAACAGTGATTGTAGCATCATGCTATGGGGATGCCTTCTTATGGAAATCAATGAAGGGGAAGGAGGACGGAGCTCAATGCAAGACAAAACCTGGAAAAAAAAATCTGCAAAAGACTTGGAACTGGGACAGAGAGTGTTCAGATTTGAATATTTATGTTCACAGACACTTTCCATGAAATACAAGTAAACTTGAAGTTCTGCATTTTGCAAAGAATAATCAGTGTATTTACATGCAAGATGTGCACAGCTGGTGGCGACACATGGCAGAAAAAGACCCTCAGTTCTAAAAGACTATATTTTGTGTGTTTGTAAAAATAATTAGAAAATCACATTTAATTTTTATTCTTTTAACAAATAAGCACTTTTTTCTATTGGTTTAAAACTATTACATAAAATTCATGATAACATGATACAATTGGGAAAAGTTCAATGTGTATGTAAACTTTTGCAAGCAGCAAGATTGTGCTTGATGAAAGGATATTTTCCTCATCCTGGTTCAACTTTAGTTTAAGAAAAGGAGGCTATGAAAAACTGAGCCAGTTTGTTTTCTGTCCAAACAACCTGAACCAGCTGAAAGGACAATTGTCCATCACCAACTTCTTTACTAGTCTACTTTAACATTCTCATTTTTCTGGATGAAAGATCTCAATTACTCAAAATTTTCCAGCTTATGTAAACCATACTTGCCTCTAGAAATGCTAATGAAGACCTCACTGATCACATATGACATCAAAAACAAGAAAGACAGCAAAATGTTATGTGACAAAAAAAAAACGTCAAACTATTTAATGCTGCCCTATGTACTCAGTCTCCTGCTTATTACCTATTGTTAGGTTTACATTTTGAAACGTGCAAAACACTGATATGAGGTTTCTTATCATTACAAACCAACCATTTTGTTAAACCCTGCATTTAGGTGCAAATACAGTTGGCTGTCTATAATGTACCATTTCTGCTTCACTGAGATAAGAGTGAATTAATATTTCTAAAGGCAGGGCAAAATCCTGCCCTGCGTCTTCAACATCGGTAGAAACACAAAGAGAAATAGTCTCCATCCTAATAACCCGGTTCTGTCAAAAACAATGAGTGTTGGCTGAGGTAAAATGTGAACAATCAGATAACTCCTTGACTTTCCTACAGGTTCTGTCAGTGCAAGATAAATAAGGACCATTTTGTTTATGTTGAAAATATGCATTATCAAATCTGCTGAGATGTATGGAGTGGAGACTGATGTAAAAAAAAAAATCAGATTGCAATGCCGTTGTGCCTCTTTTTGTGTATGATTGCTCTTTTGTCCAGCAGAGGGTTGCCAAACAGGCAATGGCTCAAAATGACATCTTCACCGTGAATGACAAATGTGACAATGTTGCATTCCAAAGACACTGAAAACACAGCACGGTACACGGGATGTTCCCATTAGCATGCTCTGGGACTGTACAGGAGGTTTCCCAAGATGATTGTGACAATGTCATCATTGTCATTATGAACATTTTACCAGACAACTGGGCTGACCCACTGATTTATTTTCATGTCTTTCACATGTGGTTAGTTCATGAAGGAATACTGAGTGTGCTGTAGTAAGGCATGTACAGTATGAGGAGAACTGCAGCTTCAACTCCACTGTAACTGAAAATACTACGTTTCTATAATGGTTCATCTTGTCAACTGCGTTTGAGGAAAAAAAAAAGTGAAAATAAAAACAAAAAAAAATAAACAGAATACTCTCTTATTTTGCAAAAATGACATGGTTCAGCCTTATAGAGAACTGATGATTTTTGTGCTATACACTCCAGAAGAAAAAACATACTACAAACTCCAGGTGTTCTTCTCAGCATGATTCAAAAACGTCAATAGTCAGCTCTGTCATGTCTCAAAAAAAGCTGGAGAAGGAGAATTCCTATCTATTTAAGCTCTTTTACATCTTCCATCTCAATTCAGCAATATACTGATTTAATATTAATCTGGCATTCAAGCCTTATTCCCTAGAAAAATATGGCATCCTTTATTGAGTGAGTAATTTCCATGATTCTTTCCCCAGTCCTTTGTTTTGCAGCAGCATCAAAGTTCTCCATCAAAATTCCAGTTATCCCTTAAAAACAGGTGATTCCTCCCCCTGCAGGCCTTTGCTCCTGTCTCAGGATTTGTCTCCGTCTTAGATGGCATGATTGCTGTAACTTATGTATGTCTGCTTCGAGGCCAGCACTGCAAACGAGGGTGAGAAGAAAAAGCAGAAGGTTAAAATTGAAATGAAATGGGCTAGCCTCAAATAGGCGTGGGAGTGTAATCTTTAAAAATCCACATCGCGGGAATACAGATTGATGCAAGGCTCTATTTATAGATGACTTCATTAACCAAGCACAGGTGGAACTAATTCTGATAACACGGGTGTTGATGTAAAACTGCGTTTTCGTAAAAACTTCCCATCAACGCTGAGCATTAAAATGGAAATTTTTAAATTGGTAGTGCTGCTTAGGATTTAGTTATTTTTCTCTTTTCCAGCATGTTATGTAAACAGACCTTAGAGGCCAAAGCACCAAAATGAACTGCACATTGCAATAATTAGGCTTTTATATTAGAAACAGATAAACAAGTATCTTATTTGTAATTATTTTTTAACCCTGTTTCTGTTATGCTATGTGCAAAAATATAAATTTCAAAAAATGTTTGTCTAGCTGTTTAGTTTCCTGCAAATCCCATAGAGATAAACTTCAGTATAACATTAAGAGAAAGCAGAAATCATATATGTCTTTGAAGCTGGATTTCAGAAGGTAACATTCAGCCACATGGCAAGGAATTCTGTCATCAGAAGGTGAGAAAACTGTCCAGTGAACTGATGACGGAAACCAAAGCCTATGGGTAAGTGTGCTAGATCAACGTGCCAGACAATTTAAAAACATTTGTATCATAACAATTTTAATGAGGAAAATGTAATGAAATGAGCCTTATACATGCTAGCTAAATGATACTAAAATCCAGACATAATCTGCAAACAATGAAGAGGAAAACCTGCAGTTCAGAACAAAGCTGTTTATATAGCTCTAGCAGATTTACATTTACATTTAACCTAGAAGTTGGTGTCTTTTAGGAAATGTCAGGACTGAACTGAACTGTCTAGATGGTTTATGTACATTTCAATGAAAGTAGCACGTAAAAAATGATTTATGCCCTTCTGAAAAAAAACTGTGGAAAAAACAGATTGGTATTACATTAGTCACAAACTTATAATTGCTGTTAATTTTTTTGTGCAAATTTCCACGTGTATTTTAACAATATATCTGTGGTAATAAGCTTTTATGATATAGGAAATTAGAAAATAATTCAATGTGATTAATTTATGTATGTTGTCTACTAATATTTTTGTTTTGAGGGTGTTAACTTTTTCTTTGTGTGTTTTGTTATAGTGCCGTTTTGTCTCTGGACACTCTTGTAAATCCAATTTTAACCCACAATGCATCTTCTCTGCTTATACAAATATTAAAATGTTGTAAAAAGACAAAATAAACTCGTTAGATAGGCGAAAAGCAATTTCAGTGTGATTATATATGCAAGTTTGTATAATTCACAGAATCAACTTTCTGTTTTTGTAATTATCCAACTGTATCATAAATGCATTATAAGGGGGCAATCGGCATATCACAGCAGGAGCATTAAATGCAGGAGTCATTCTAGTGCCAGTCTTTCACTGCATGCAAAGTCCTGTGAGTTCTGTATGCACCAAGCAAAGCATGCAAAAGTCAGTGAATTGGTCATTTGAAAAGTTAAATTACTACAAGATCAGAGGAATTGATATATTGGACACTGAACATTATGAGCTGAGAAAAGCTCTTACTGCTTTTTATTTCTCGGAGTGTTCTTTCAGCTGTATAAAAAAAAATAATTATCTGGAAAATCCATTGATTTACCAAAGTGTCAGTGGATGTGCCATGTTTTTTTTTTAAATAAACATCCCTCAGTGAGCATGGTGGTGGTAATCATACAACCAATCTGTCCACAACAGCCTTGGCTGATTGAATATGTCAGAGGGGAAAATCAGAATCAGGGAACAGCTAAAAGTCAGGGAGAGCACAAAAAATGAAGGAAGGATTTTTAATAGTAAACACTTCTCTATTTTTGTCAGAGCCATGTTTGGGGTGGGAATGGAAGGCGGTATTCTCGCCACTTCATCCAAAGCATCTCATTCTGGAGAAGCATTGATAAATGAACCTTATTTGAATATTTATGTGCTGCAAGGCCAAGATAAAGAATAGATGGTCCAGAAAGAATTGAACCTGGCAGACCCATCTGTCTTCTCTTGTTCACTCTTATTGTTGTTGTTGTCTCATTACCACAAATTCCTCTTTTGTCAGCAGAGAAACGAAATACAGGGGACACATGACTGTCACTTGTCTTCTGCTTTCAGGGAAAGTGGTGTCATCTTCCTGCATTCACTGGCTTTACCATACTGTGTGGTCTTTTTAAACATCATACACATATAATCACCTTCCTAAAACAATGGCCCAATTCATTTTTTTGCCAAAAGTAAATTTGGCAAAAAAAAAAATCACCACCTCTTCCATTCCAAAAGTTTTTTAGATTAAAATAAAACACAAACACTTTTGGGAAAATAATGACTTAGGTCATTCATTTAGGAAGGGGTGATATTTTCCTTTCATGCTCATGTGTGTTGCTCACATACAGTGGAGAAAATAATTTTTAAGCACATTAACACTTTTCTTGTAAAAGAAATTGTAAAAGATTTCTGACATGGCTATTGAAGTTAAATTCAGTCCATATGTTGGTAACAACTCAGTCTCATCAGTCTACATATATTGAGAAAAGACAAAATATTCCATGAATTAGATGTAATAAATTTGAATAACACGAGTAATAATAAATATTGAAAACATGAGGAAAAAGAGGAGCAAAATTAATAGTAAGCCAAGAAAACAGTTTAAATTTAGAATGCAAATTTAGAACGCAATTTTGCTCCTTATTGGAGCCAGTTCACATCAATCAGCTAGTTTAGTCTTCACCATATTGCTTAGATTACACTGAACAAATATCTCATCATAGGTAAAAACAAAGAGCCCTCTTACGACTTTAGTAACCTTGTATTGCAAAGCACCTCACAAGATTTCCCACAGAGATTTAAAAAGTCAAAGGAGAATCTTCAATAAAAAAGAAGCCCTCGAAGAGATTCCTCAATCAATTTTTGTTGATTTCTCCATATGTGTGAACTGCTTAGGTTGTTACCAACATCTGGTGAGCACATCATGCCAATAACCTCATTAGAAAGATATTAAATGAGAAAGATTTTTGCATGTTCAATATTTATTTTCACTGCTGTATTAGGGAGTGTGATTACTGGCTTGAGTCATCCAGGGTGCTCCATAGTAGCCAACACTCATTCAACACAGTGTGGCAGCAAGCAAGTGCTTTACAGGTGTTAAACATATGAAGAAATTAACAGAAGAAAAGTGGTAACAAAATAATATAGGGGTAAAGTCATTAACTAATCTCATTACCTGGGAGTCTAAAGTCCCTCACAAGGCTCCCCTCCCTCAATACAGTCTGACACATAAGCACAAAGAGCAGTTGTTAGATTCACAGTTCAGATGTGGGGGGGGAGGGAGTCCTCGCCACCAAATGGGCTCTATAATTGGATAAAATGGAACAGCTCTGTTCTCAGACACACAAGAAACTAGGCATGCAAGTGTGGGCACAGGCTTGGTCATCCTAAAACACATCACTATGTACAATTCAACTTGTCGAAGCATAAAATCAAAACCCTCAGTCATCAGACCAATTGCGTGATTGGATTTAAGCCTGTCCCCACACAGACACTGCCTACTCATACATATAATCTTATTGACTAAAAAGATCTTCACTCACAACGCGTCTTTGTAACTCTGTAAAAAATAGAATACTGTGTGCCTAATCTCACGCTTTCAAATTCTCAAGTAATTTCTGAGCTAGTAAGGGCCCACTTTACCGGAAAATTTGCCTGTATTTCAAGCTGATCAAGTAAATAATCAAGAATAATAGGGAGAATATTTTAAGAAAGACCAAAAACAAGTAATCCTCAAGTGTTTGTGGAAGGATAAAAAAAGAAAATCTGAAAAGTGTCTTGCATTTATATTCAGCCCCTCTAAGTCAGTACTTTGTTGAACAACCATTTACTGCAATTACACCTGGGTGTCTTTTATGACATGTCTCTAGCTTTGCATATCTGTTAGACACTTTGCAAAAATAGATCAAGCTGGGTCACATTGGATTAAGAGCATTTAATAACAGATGTAGTCTGGCTTGCATTGACCCATTCATTTGCCTTTAAATGCTAACTTTGACTGTATTTAATTTGTACCATTAGGGGATGAGCATCCGCTCCAGTATCAAGTTTTTTACAGTCTCTAATGGGTTTCCTTCATGACTGGTCTGTATTTAGCTCCATCCTTTAACTAGCTTCTTTGTCCCTGCTAGAGATAATCCCTACAGTGTTATGCAGCCACTGCCATGTTTTACCATATTAATAGTGTTCATAGGGATGTGCATTGCTAGTTTTCCTTCACACAGTGTTTTGCTTTTGTCTTGCTACTCTTTCATTCAAGACAGGATTGTGGAGTGCATCACTAAAAGTAGTTAAGCCACTTTCTACGTCACAGAACAGATTAAGCACATTCCAACAAGTTATCTGGTGAGAATGAAAGTAATTAGTTTGCCTGGATTTTATGTAGGGGTACTGGAGTACGGGGCCTGAAGGAAAATGCATACCACACTCTTTAGATTTTTTACTTTTAGTATTTATCACTTTACTTCCACTTCAATGTTCTGTACTGTTTTGTAGCTGAAAAATGTGAAAAGGTCCAAGGGGTGTGACTAATTTAACAGCTATAGTTGTGCCTGACATGTTTCAGCTTGGAATCAGGGTTTTATACATACATTTGCATTTTCCATTTCTTCATTCCAACAATGGAGTGTTTTACAAACCTTGTGTTTCCAGACTTTCACAGAGCTCAGACTTGGCCTCTCCATTTGGCCTTAGGCCTCCTTTGGGGTTGAACTTGTTCGACATGGTGGCTGCAGTGACCACGGCCTTCAGGCTGCGCTTGCGCTTGGGCACATTCTGCTCTGGATGAAAGAGAACCACATAGACCTTCGGCATGTAGAGCATTCCCAGGGAAACCGATGCACTGAGGCTGACAGAGATTGTCAGCGTTGTTGTCTGGATATACATCTGTGTTGTGACAGTGAAAGAGGAGAAAAAGATTATTAGATGAGAATGCAGTTTGTAGAGGCAAATCTATTCACAGTTTTGAGAATTATCTGATTTTGCACAGTTGGGAGAAATAAAACAACAATTTTTATAGTAATTGATTTCTATTAGTGCAGACATTCCACATCTAGATGATGATCTGTATGTGCAGTTAAAAGCCAATATTTATGTAACTACATAAAGTGTAAGTTGCATTACCTTTTTCCTTCTAGTGATTTTTTTAGACAATGTTTTATGACTTTTCTCAAAAGCAGACTTTACATCCAATGAGACAGAAAAACCCAGAATATAATTTGCAAATGGGCGTAGGGATGAAGAACTTTAAGATAAAACAAAATAAATAATAGCCATTATTATGCTTGAAGGGAATAAAAGGGGAAGATTCTAAATCTGAGAATACCGACCAAGCTATGAAGTACCAAAACTGAAATGTTATGAGCTGGTCTCTCATTGTTTGAGGGTCTAGTGCACTACACAAAATAAAAGGCATCATAAGGGATGAAAGGATGTGAAAATATGAAGCAACATTTTAAAACAGCAATGAGTTAAAAAGTTGGGCTTCAAGTAGATCTTTCAAACACAAAATGAGCTTGGCAATACCACAGAAATGTAGTCACAAAGAGGCTTTAGGACAAGAAAGTAAATATTTTGGAGTGGCTATCACAAAGCTCTGATTTTAATCTGATAGAAAATTAGAGGACAGAACTAATAGATGTGTGAATCATCAAGGCAACCTGCAAGTCTGACACTATTACACCAGATCCACGAGGAGGAATGGGCCACCAGTTGAGGAACATTCAGCAACAGGCTTCAGTTTTTCAGGGCAATTTAACCAAATACTGGGGAAACGTATGTGCACTCCGGTGTATAAATAAAGATTTTAAAATGTCTTTATTATAAGTTTGGATTTTTAGCAAATAGCAAATAATTTGATTTCCTATCTGACATAAAACTGTAAAAGTTAATCTAAAAAAAAGTTGCCTGCTGATTTTTGACTCTTGAACAATTATATAATTTCCTCAGAAATATGCTGAGGTGGCTTACAGTTCCCATAGGTAAATCTCCTTAGAAAAATAGGAAGAAATTAACAAGTGACTTGCCTCTTCTTATATTACTTCCTCTCTAATGTTAATGAACACAATGTACATGGAAACACAGCTGAGAGACATCTTTCAAATAAAAAAAGCCAAGGGTTTTGTCTGTCATTATAATTAGAGACATCAGAAACAAATTATTTGACACACAAATAGCTAAGAGGGATTTCAGACCACATGGCAACAGTTAATAATGGTCCGTATATTCAAGTCAAACATATGTTATTCTACATGGACTGGGTTTGACGAGGATGCCTTGACTCAGCAAATGCTGTCATTAACCACAGTATTTTTATTTAAGTCCAGCTTTAAGATTTGAAATCTAAAGGTCAAACATAGAACAGAATTTGTGCATGTTTTAATCAGCTGATATGTTTTTCTTTTTATTTCAGTCAGTTGCAAAACATTTCCACAAGGTTATGGATTGGATTTTAGCAAGAAATTGGATTTGTCTTTAGTTTTAAGTTGATTACATAATTTAGCTATGCACAGTGTTTATTTAATTGTATTGTTTATTTCCATTTTATTACATCATTCTATACTGAATGTCACAGATGTCTTGATGCTTTGATTGTCAATTGATGTAGCTTAACTTTAGCAACCAAAAATATTGGAAAAGCATATTTAATTATATTAAATATGTAAAATCATTCCCATGAAGTGGAAGATAAAATCTAAATTGTGAGCTATGGCTTTTAATGTTCTGGAAGAAAACTTGAATCTTGGCTGAAGCCCAGCAAAAATGAAGACCCCAAAGTTCATGTTGTTTTGGAAAAAACCCTTAAGATGACACATGGAGATGACACATGTATTCCATCATACTGCAAACAGCACATGAGCATTTTTTGGTGATAGAGGGCGAGTGTTGTAATCTCCCAAGAAGATTACTCTTGCCCTGGGGTGAAATCGGAACAATATTGCCAGCCCTCTGGAGTACAGAGTGAAGTCACTCTCTGAAGGGAGCCAAGACCCTTGTCTACTTTCATAGGACCTACTGACATAAATCTTTCTGGACACCCTCAAATGATGGTCAATCTGCTCCACTGGGACATTGAAAGTAAAGAGCTGAGAGCAGAAACCAATATGAAATTTCAGGGCTTCTTTGTGGCATTCCAGGTTTAGAGAGCAGTTCTATTTGCACCAAGAATACCCCATGAGCAACACATATTGACAGGAAATAGGATTCAGTGAACCTTGCAAACTCTAAAATTCATAGTATTTGTCATATCTAATGTTTCCTGAAAACAAATATTTTCAGAAAAAAAAATCCAATAAGTTGAATATTTTTGGGAAAAAAATACATTTTGCTTATTTGGAGGAACAAACAACATATTTCTGGTCTGCATTCAAAATTTTGTTGAATGCAGTCATTTATTCAAAGCAAATAGCATATTCTCAAGATTTGGCCATGCCATAAAACTGGGTCTTGCAAGCATTTATACCTATTTGAACTGTTTCCCATTTTGTCTCATTACAACTATAAGCACACAAAGTATTGCATAATTGTGGAAGGAAAATGTGTATGGTTCTAGAATTTTTCATCAAACTAATGCTAAAAGTGGCAAGCACTTGTATTCAGCCCTCTCCAGTTAGATTCTATTATACTACTACCCTTGATGCAAACACCTTATGTATGCTTGGGGGCTGAGAAGCTAAGGTGAAGGAACATTCTTATAATGGACAACCAAGAGAAGAATGAGGAAAATGTGTATTGATTGTAACTTATTCTGGCATCATAACAAAAATATTAAATTACATGTTTTAGTGATGTTGTACTGCTCCAACATAGAGATAGCTGTTGCTAGCTATCTTTAGGTATGTGTAGTGTAGAACTAAAGTTGTAAATGCATTTAGTACGACACTGAAATATGGTAATGGCAGCAATATGCAGTGTGGATACTTTCATGGTGGGAGGTCAGGAAAACTGTTCGATACAAGACAATCCTAGAAGAAAGCCTGTGAGAGACTTGAAACAGGGGGTGAGCATTACCTTCTGCCTGTACAACAACACAATATATACAGTACAGCCAGAGCTGCAGTAGAATAGTCATATTTTAGTAGCTGAGTTAAAGCCCAGGCCTAAATTCAACAGAGAATCTATGGCAAGACTTCATGTTCACTGACCTACATTATAAGAGGACTGAGCTTCAGCTATATTGTAAAGAAAAATGGGTTACAAGCCCAGTCTTTAGATGTGTATGAAAGGTTAAAATCTTTTATCTGTAATTACAAAAAAATGTGGTTCCACCAAGGCACTGGGTACAAGAGGCAGAATATAAAAAATAAAAAATAAATAATAAAACATTGCATCCGGTTTCTTTTGCACTTCGCAATTATGCATTATTTTTGTTGATGTATTTTAAAATGTCCTATTATGGTGTAGCATTACAAAATGTGTAAAAGTTCAAAAGACATGGCAAGCTTTTTAAAGGGACTGTTTGTACAATGTGTGATTTCTTTGGTAAATTGCACATATTTAAACAATAGACAATTTAATGGCTGCTATTAGGTTTGTTGCTTTGTATAGCCCATTCTAAAGCTTCTGCAATTTTACTTCTCTTTTCTGTGCTTTCTAGTGTACATCTGTGTTTCACAACCTCAGAATTAGCACTTGTAAGTTATAATTTATGATTCACTGTTAGCTGACAACAACAATCAACAGCTACAGCAGTTCTGTCCAATTTCACAACATCTATGGCTGTTTGCAAGAATATAAGTTGATTGCTGACTCTGTTTTCCCACTCAGTGAATATTTATGGAAACACAAGTAAAGAAATCATATCCAAGGAAATTCGAGGTGAATGAATCATCCTGACAATCCAGCTCTAAAAGCCTTGTAATTCGCTCAGTGGAGCTCACAGCCTATCAGCTTGTGATAAATGGTGGCGACATTCACAAACACAAGAGCCTGATCTTGCACAAAAACATAATTTAAGCAGACATTTTCATCACAATCAGGTACAATGGAAACATAAGAGGTGTCCAAATGAATAACTTCCATACATGTACAAGCGTATTTACTGATTTGTTCTAAATTCAAAAACGTGCAATTTTGTACAGACCAAAAAGACAAAACTACTCTATAAACTGTGCAAACTTTGCTATTTATTTGGGTTTTTGTTGAATTCGATTTCGACATTTTTACCTTTTCTGTTGACTGTGAAGTTCCAAAAAAGATGGGGATGAAGGCCAACCAAACAATGCAGGTGGTGTACATGGTGAAGCCAATGGGTTTGGCCTCGTTGAATGTCTCAGGAACTCCTCTCGTTTTGATTGCATAAACTGTGCAGGTGACCATCAGAAGCATGCTATAACCCAGCAGACAGATGAGAGACAGATCTGATATGTCACACTTTAGTACACCTCTGGACTTTTCAGGATTGGCTGTACGCTGGTCCTCATAGTCGATAATGGCTTGTGAAGGATCGACCCCGAACCAGATGCACACTCCGAGAAGCTGCACCGATATCAAGCTGAACGTGATGACTAACTGAGAGGCTGGAGAGATGAATCGAGGAGCACTGACAGACATCTTGCCCTGCTCAAAAATCCTGTATATCCGATTTGTCTTCGTTAGCAGGGCTGCATAGCTTATACTCATGCCTAGCCCAAGAAAAATCCTGCGCAGTGAGCATACAAAGACATCCGGGGTGGAGATCATGAGGAAAGTTGTGGCATAACACAAGAAGATACCCGTCAACAGGACATAACTCAGTTCTCGACCTGATGCCTTCACAATGGGCGTGTCATTGTAGCGAACAAATGTAGCAACCACTAGCAAAGTGGCTATGATGCCTAGCACTGCAATCAAGACAGGAATGACTGCCCAAGGAGAGCTCCACTCCAGCTTGACAATGGGAATAGGAACACATCCGGTGTGGTTCTGATTGGGCCGCAAATCAAATCGGCACATCTTGCAGGTGTAAGTGTCTGCCTGATACTGATAACCATCACAACTCTCGCAGTGCCAACAACATGGAATCCCCTTCACTGTTTTCTTGCGCTGCCCAGGACGACATGGCTGGCTGCAGATGGAGGATGGGACTTCTTGAGTTCCACCTGGCCATTGCATCTCATCAGTCTGAAAAAAGCAAAAACAAAAAAGAGAGGATTTATGGTACAAGAAAGGTCCTTACTTTTGATTCAGCAGCTTATTTGATATAACAAAACACTCCTGCATTTCCCCACCCCTTTGTTTGCCACATTTTTATACCTCAGTATACTTGTAGGGAATCAGAATAGTACTGAAAATATTTCTTTTACCAACTCAAAAACAGAACTACAGAAATAATTTACAGAAAGTAATTCTATTTCTGTTCATTTTGATGATTATGCCTTAAAGTTATGAAAACTTACAAAAAAGTTTGTTTCTCTAAACATGAAAATATTACATGGGACTGAAACATCTATTGAGTATTACGTATTGAAGAGGGGAAGCTTAATGCAACCTCAAGTTCATATTTCAGATTTTTATTTCTAAAGAAAGATTATGTAAAAGTCAAGAATGTTGTTTACACAATACAGTAAGATACAAAAGAATAGTCCATACATTGAGGTGGAGCTGATCTGTCCAGTGCCCAATGATCTTGTATCCTGTGTTGTTGCTGCTGATCTGGTATTGGTAGATTTCATAGCGACCAGGAGCGTCTCCATTCACATTGAAGACCACAGGGGTGCCAGCAATTCCTAAACAATGAAAGAACAAAGAAAATGTTTTGTTGAAACAAGTGGTGAACGTCAGCATTGAACAACATATTTAAAACATAAATTTTGTTCTCAAACAGCCTTGAAATAAAAAGAAGTTGCAACAGGACCTCCTAGTGCTTTCAGTATGCTTTTACTGAGGAGAACAAAACAGATGCTGACAGGTATTATATTGTGGTCTCTTGAGAAGAGCCAGAGCTTGTCTCTTTAGGTTCCCATGTCGCTGCCCTCTATTCGCTCTGCTTGTTGCCCCATTGCACGTTAATTACAAAGTCCCTACATGTTACTAACGAATGACAGTACTGATTTTTATTACCACTTTGAGAACTCTCTCATGTCTCTGCTTTCAGTTTCTAAAGCAATTGATAATCCACTCTTGAGCTTCACAACT
The DNA here is from genome assembly GCA_903066815.1 of Brachyrhaphis roseni. Lineage (NCBI taxonomy): Eukaryota > Metazoa > Chordata > Actinopteri > Cyprinodontiformes > Poeciliidae > Brachyrhaphis > Brachyrhaphis roseni. Next base: position 31,664 of record CAEFZY010010284.1, read on the forward strand.
TGTTATAAAATTGTGTTGTGGGAGAAGGAGGATTCACTGAATTAGAGAAAAGATCCAATCATAAACGCACCATTAACAGCATCTCCAGTCCCTTTATTTACCTATTCTTTTCATTTCCTTCAATTCTCTGTTATTAAGACTTATCAAAATACTGAAACAAGTAATAAAGGCTAAAAACATGTCTTCAGTTACCTTGCAGGAATACACATTTGGTTTCCCAATACTCAGTTTTCTAATGTTGCTTTTTGATGTTCAAAAGAAATACAGAAGAAAACAATATTTACATATGGACCTTTTCTAATTTGATTATATTTACGCAAAGCTTTATGACATTTTATAAATATTCATGACTGTGATTTGTTAGAAAATAGAGAATTTGAGTACATTGTTCCCTTTTAAAGGCCACAGTACAGCTTTTTGATTGTTTGCAGCTGAGAGTTCAGGTTTGAAACATGCAAGCCAGCCTCTGCAGCCCTTGCGTTCACTCTCGTCCAGCAAAATCCTCAGGTTTTTAATTGCATTAGTGTCATCCTGTTGCAGTCTGGGCATGTCTAAGCCAACAGCAGGAAGTCACTATTACAATGAAGTGTCTTACCAATCTGAGCAATAAAAGGGAATTGATGTTTGTTTCTTTAGACTTGATTGCCTTAATTGATTACTTGCAGCCTCGCAGGAAGGCACTGCTGTTTGAACGTTCACCAAGTAAATGTAAACAAATTCTTTGTTTAATAATCAGGTCACAGCTTTGATTTAACAGCAAATCTTGATTCGCTAGACTGTTGTTATAGCAGCGGAGGTACGTGCAGAACAATATGTAGAGAAGAAAGTCAAAACATATTAATGTTGGGAAATACCCCAGCAGGTGAAAAACAGCACCCTTGGTAAAGATTCCCTAATATAAATGTCTGTTATAGAGATGTGGTGACTCCAATGTGCCTCTTTTAACTGAATTTTAAAGATTAATTTACTTCCTTGTAATCTTCTTCATTTTCTGTGGTTGGAAGATAGACCTGGGTCATTCTCCAGCCCTATATGTTACAGTTCCAGTTGCTTAACATTTTGTATTTGTTTGACTCTAGTGAGTAAGGTTTCATAAGTAGTTATCTTCCTGACTCAATAGCTTCAAAATACAGCAGACATATGCAAATGCCATGGTCTACTGCCTTTCCCATTTTGAAAAGTGGACAAAAGAAATACCTATGTTAGATCAAATTACAACCTCAGCAAAGCTGCTGGGTTTCAAGACTTTCCGATAACTTGAAAACAGCAGAGCTCCACCATAAAGTCATCTGGTGGCCAGAATTGACTGTCCAGTCAGAAACTGAAAAAAAAAAAAGATTTTCTTTTTCCTTTAAGTGAACCCATGCAAGGCCAGTGTCACCAACTCAGAAACTTTATTACTAAATCTCTGGCAACTTTGTACATCAAGCAACTTTCTACTTTAACATTGGAAACTTTACTTGCAAGGACCCCACCACAAAGATATGAATTTAAAGGTTTAATAAAGAAAGCAATCAAAGCGATGGATGATTGGATGGAGGGAGGAAAGGGTGGAGGAGATGAGTCATCTGGGGAGATTCCCAAATGGATGCTAAGTTGAAGACTCAGGGAGGGGTTACAGTCTTCAATAAATAACCTTTCCAGAGCTTGCAGACCGTGATTAAAAAATAACTAACTAAATAAAAATGAACAAAAAGTCAAGGTAACTCCTAAAGTTCCAGTTCTAAACATATAAATTGTGTTTTTACTTCGTTAATGTAAAATATCGTATCAGTAACAGCATATTCAAAACCCAGTGTTGGTATTGCAAAATGCCTCACTGAAAATCTTTGAGTAATCTTTTTCAACATCTTGGTTTAAAATTCCTTTGAAGCTGTGTAAGACAATCCATCAATAAGTATCATCTTTGTTTGCTGGATATGTAGTCATAGTCTGCAAAGAATCCTACATTCTTGCTGGAAGGCTTTACAAATTTCAAGAAGCAGATATTCACTAATATGAGGCATTGATTTTCTTACCCTATCTGTTGTAAAAACACATTGGTTGTATTGTTGTTGTCGAGTCTTCCAGTGATTTACCATGTCATCACAAAATTGGTCATTCAAAAAGATATAAACCTTAAAATATATGACACTTGTCTACCACACAATAGCCCTACACATACTTTGAGAGTTGACTTGCCTGGTTGAAAACATGATTAAGACTTCAGGATAAATTCAACAATGATTTTATTTTGGACAGACAGAACTGACCTACTTCCATACTAATACACACACTCTGGAGCCGTTAAACAAGGTGTATACACTTAACAACATACCTTTTCCAGTGCTTTAAACTTTCCTGTCAAATTCCATTTGGGTTCAAAACGAATAAAGCAAACATGCTTGTCAGCTAAACTTTTGTATTATATTCCTAACAATAAAGGTTACATTACTAAAAGAAACATCCATATAAGCTAAAATTATTTCATTTTTAGACCTATTCTTACCTTACTTCTCTGATACAACTTTGTAAAACAAACAACGCACCTTAAAAGCACCAGGTGAGGTGCTAAGGGAACAAGTTTTAGATTGAGCTTTGGGATATTGCACATTATCCTGATGGAAATAGCAATCAGAAAATGGACACACATAAAGGTTGTCGTAAAGAGAATGACATGGTCAGCATTTTTTATTCTCAATTGATCCTAAGGGGTGCAAAGTGTCCTGAGAAAATCTTCTGTATATCTTTAAATCACCAGCTGCCTAAACTAAAAGTCAGGATGGATCCATTTTTTTGAAATTTCTGCTTACACTAAATTGTGACCCTACAATCTGACTGTCACACCGAAAAGTAAGACTTATCATACAAGGCAATTATTTTTCAACTGTTGTCCAATTTTAAAGAGTCTCTGCACATTGTGGCCTCAATTTCGTGTTCTTTCCAATAGGAAAGGCACCCACTTTTACCTTCTCTTCTCAAAGTCCATTTTCTTCAAAGGTTCTCGTCTTATGCAAACATAGATGATGATCTGCATAGCTTGTATCGTTTCACCTACTCTTGCTTGTTACAGAATCTTAAACCATTCTGCACAGTCTAGTCTGCTCCATGACATAAACAAGAAATTTTAATCCATACAACTGCCATGCACTGCATATGTTTTCTTCTATCTCTTTAATTCAAAGACATAATTGTCTGAGCATTTCAGTTGCTTTATTTTCTGAAATACTCAAACCAGCCCATCAGGCTGTTTAGCGACACCAATATAGCCTTTTAAAGGATGGAAATACAATTTATTTTTCATTCTGGTGCTCATTTGGAACTTTGGATGCCTTAGTTAGTTGCACAATTTGTTGCTTTAGCAAACAACCAAAATAATCTACCAGATCTTGTTCCTAGTAAATGACAGCAGTTTGGTAAATATTGTGTTAGGTCAAACAAAGAAGTTGAGAAAAATGCTAGACTGGAAACTTTTTTTTTCATAAGTATAATTGAAATTCCAGTTTGAGAATAGCTCCACCATTTGATTAACTGCATGAACAATCAACAATCTGGCTGTTGGACAGCCAGTTGGATGTCTTTCTTATCAAACTCTATTGTCAGCTGTCTTGCAGATTGAACAGATTGCTGGTCCAATTTCCTACATGACTGCTGTGTGTAACTGCAATGAGCTGCTGTGACTGAAGAAATGCTACCATGTAGAGCTAGATCAGATGATATTGTTTAAATATAATTTTTTTTTGCATGGAAAGTAGAATTTATTTATGAAGCCAAAAACAGGATGTCTTCAAAAGAAGCAAGGCTTGTTTTCTCAAAGTTCTATTTGGAATTTCTAATGCAAAACCTATTTTTTTTAGATTACCACCTGCAAAGACTGGAATTTGTTCCTTGCCAGGTGGCAGACAATGATTCTTAAAATTAAAGTGGACTAGAATTGTTTTACCAGACCCAGTATCTTTACATTTCCAATATAATTTCCAGTATTTTTATCATGTACTTAGGTCATGTATCTATACCCTTCATCCAGAGGTCCCTCTCTGTAATGTTTATAGAGATTAATGTGCACATCACTATGTAATCATTAGCAACTGTGGAGCAAATTTAAAGAATTGCCAAAACATCTGTTTTGCCTTCTGCTTGATCACATGACCCTTTGCTCAATTGACATGTAATTAGCTCAACACATGACAGCAGACACTAACACAGATGTAAACATTACCGTGTTTTGCATATGACCTGTTGCTAATCTTGCAGTGCTAATTTTGTTGACTCAAGCGGCCAATCTTTAAATATCATCTTTCGGTCTCTTGCTAAATATTATTCCATGAAGCTATGAGAATGACTCTGGGCGCATTCACAAAAGCATCTTTTTATCTTGGAAAACAACACATATTTTGGGCTTCTCTTTTTTGGAAATGATGGAGGATGGCTTGTTGTCACGGCAAATCTGTATGGCCAAGTGCTTATGGGGTTTCCCAGCTGCTTGAATGAGAAAGGACAAAATATGATGTGCATGAAAGCTAGGCGGCAGAGCTGTTACACCCTTGATCTCTTCCAGTAATATTCTCCCCTTGGATAAGATGGGCTATTTGCAAGTAAGACTCACCCACCAGAAAAAGACTGCAATGTCTTTATTCTTGAGTCGAGCTAAATGCAACACCAATCTGCCAGCTAACATTCTTCCACTCACAAAATTATGGGGCTACTCCAAAATATGCTGATGCCATTGATAATGTCTGGCCCAGTGCATTAATGAAACTAGTTGAGACTAGCACCACTTATAGCTTAGTGCAATTGTTTGTAATCACCAAGACTGAATACAGATAGGTTGACAAAAATTACTGCAGACCACATTGAAATCTCCCTACAGCTTTTGTGTCAAAATACTGTATGTAGCAGGTGTCGTACCATACAAAAAGGTAGTTCTTTTTATTGCATATTTTGATATGTATGAAGCCTCAAATTCTTTGTCATTTGTAGCATTCGGCTCCAGCCGTAATAGATGAATAGCTGTCAGTTAAGTGTCTTCCCATTCTCATTTCTGTACAATTTGAACTTAGCTGCCAGCACCCTTGAAGTCAGAAATCACTTGCGTGGGCAATTCCATGGTGACAAGATAAGGCAGGAAAATCTCACAAAGCAAAGTTTCTGCTTATCATCAGCTAAGATAAACCATGCTCTTTTTCTGGTGATTGTCAAGATTCTTGCAGATCTTTGCCTTTATGCTTGTTGGGGATAATTTACAGTCAGTGAAAACCAGTGGATCCTTATAAAACCTCTGAATATGCATCTTGTGTGCACAGAAAAGTTCAAAAATGGGACACGTGGGATGCCTCAGATCCCAACAAACAAAAAAACTCAGTGGGCTTTGTTAAACAAACCTTTTTTTTAATAATATTTTGGTCTAGCTTACACACATAGCACAACAGAAGAACTTTTAGTACACACTATGCGTGCAGTTTTAAATTTAACCTGTTAGAGGTAGCAGACAAACATACCTGTAAAGTTGACATTGCGAATATACTTGAGAAGTAGCGTGCCATTGATGGTGTCCATTTTGGGGCAGAGGCCAACTTTTCCAGGACACAGGTCTTTGTGCATATTATGGAGAGCATGAGCCATGGCATATATAGCATCTATAACAAATTGGACCTTCCCCTCCTGTTCGTAGGATGAATCTTTTCCAATCCGCTCGTGATCTTCAGAGAAAAACGTCAACATAAAAAAAAAAAAAAATTACAATTAAATGACGACTTTCATGCTGTTTTCTTTGCTAAGCCAAGAAAAAAAAAGCTGGACTCTTTTTTTGTTAAAAGGAAAACAACATTTACATCAAAATTGGACCTGAATATCAATGGATGTTCTGTGAACTAAACAATAGTTACTAGATGTGTAAAAATCCAGCAAATTATAACCCTTCAAGAAGTCTGATTACTCCATTGTGAAACCATTTTTCCTGCTATTTTAATTTATGTTGAGACTGACATTGAATCACATGTTAAAATAATTACATACTATTTTTGCAAGACATCAATCAGGAATACCACTGTACAAATTCAAAGTGATCTTCTTTTAGAGCCTCTCTCTGTGTGGGCTGTCAGTCACTTGGACCCACACACTTTTATGCAGAAACACTTTATGTCTCTTAATATTTTTGTGCTGTCCAATTAAAGCCCATGGCCATGTTTTATGATACCATGTAAGCATACTTGTAAAAGACTGCTTTATGGTTTAAATGAAGTCATAAACTCTAGCTACAAATACTGTATAGTCAGGAGAGTGAGATGACAGAGGGTTCCTCTGTTGTTTATATGATCTCTCTTTGTTTATCTCCATCAAGCCATGTGCCACCTTGAATCTATTAATCATCAGTGCAGAGCTTGACAGAGTGGCATGAGTGAAGAGGAAGACATAGTCAGACTGACCTAATCATTCTTCACTATTAATGTAATTAGTTATGACAGGTGTATATTAATCATGGCTTGAGTTGTTTTAACGCTTTGGAAATGCATTACTCGCCAAGCAAGTTTTCAATTATCGTCTTAATTCTCCTATTAACCACTGCCCTACCACATGGGATTATTCAATAGGTTTATTTAAACACTATTCCTTCCCTTCCTTAATCAAGTTAAATGTGAAAAAGAAAAATGTTTTTGGTTATGTATAATTTTTCAGTTTCTTTTTCTCGTAAAGGTTTACCTTTAACAACATCATTGGTTTTAGTATTTAATTCATTCTAATATCCTATTTTCATTCATTGTTGAACTTTTGATAATCCAATATCAGCTAACTGTGGAAGCTTAAAACAGTTTTGAGAAAATCTTTCTCTTTGAAGAACAGCAACAGTGTTAGTCTGATCAGAACTAATTCCAAGTAGAAGATCTCTATTTGTCAAGAAATGTGATTTATGCTGCAAGGACAAATCTTTGATTTATGCACAAACTTGTAAACAATTCAAGGTTTATGACAGAAGATGTATATCTCTTAAGTGTCTTTGTTTTGATGTATGCAAGTCTGTGCTTTAAAGCTTGATCAAGTTTTTGAAGATTTTAAGTCTTGCAAGCAAGAAAAGGCAAAACCTTTCCACACTTATTGAAAATGATTAAATTGAAGACGTTAAATTTAATTAGAAGTTTAAAGTTTCATTTCAAAGAGTAGTTCTTATATATTGTAAAATACTCTAGTAGCTATTAATACATTATACAGATTATACTGCAGTAAATAATTCCTCACAAATATTTTTTTCTCTTGTTAGTCCAGGACACCTTGTACAGGAAAATGTTCAGTCTGCATTAATCCCTGACAGTGAGATAAAAAAAAAAGGTTATGTATTTTATGACAGGCATGTAAATATCTGGTTTCAGCTTTACATTAGACTTCGAAGTTGAATGATATTTTGTGTTGAATTATTAATAAATTAAGTATTACCTTCAAAACATTATAGATAAGGTCAATGCTTCAAGAGTAAAAAGGGAAAAACTTGATGTATTGCTTATGTGGCTCATTTTTTTACATATGTGACTTTTCTGCCTACTGTTACTTTCTTAATCTAATATCCTGAAATGCACTGCAATATTTCTCCAAAATCCACAGCAAAAGTTTTATGCGTTCAAAATGGTCAAGGAACATTGGATAGAGGAAGAAAGTCCATCCATCCACTGTCTAACCCAACTTTTCTTAACTGGTGGGTGTCTCCAGCAGTCAATGAGCAAGAGGGAAGGAAAATAAAAAGTGAAATGCTCCACAAGTGTTAAAGATTTATGTATAATAAAAGAAGAATAACTGTATAAATGTAAGAAATCATCCGGATAATTAATTCATATTCGAAGAAACATGGCTTTCCCAAAAGATGAACATTTGCACCGTTACATAATTTATCACAGGAGGTGAAACTAGGGCATCGTAAAATATGTATCGGTTAATACAAGTGACAATGTAAATTAGAAACAATGGTACATTTCTTGAAAAGGCCAAAACCCCCAGCAGCTTGAGTAAATTAAAATTCTAGGCCAGTGAGAAAATGCTGCAAGCACATTTCACTGAAGCAGGACTAAGTGTAGTACTCAGGCCACTAGATCAGTTTGTCATTTGCAGGCTAAAAAGTTCCAAGGATCAGGTTTGCCAAATATGTGTGGTCAAAGAGTTCAGAGTACAGTATCTACATGAAAACCTGTAATTTATTTTCTTCCCTATATTTTTTTTTCTAGGCATAAAAAAAGCATTATATTATTTTTAGGAGTAACGGCACAGTTACTGATTACAATTTACTATTAAGCAAAAATACTCTTCTGTTTACATTATTATAATATAAAATATTTTGCAAGACATTGCAAAAAAGCAACTACAAGGGAGTACATCAAGTTTTTATATTAATTAAGCTAACCCTTGTTTCTACCTAGAATGCGTTCAGAGAGCAGCAGAAGCAACAACTTCTGTCTTGTATTTATGTCTCCAGAGTAATGCGTTCATGCGTATAATTGAACTGTTGGGTATCCCTGTTTTGCCTGAACATAATGCACAGGCCTTGTTGCTATCTGCATAAAACAGAGGTTCAGGAGTTTACTGATTTGGCATTTACAAGCATACACATTCAAATAGCATATAAGCTAAGGCTAAAATAAAATTTTAAAAAAATTGCTTGAAATAGCAATATATCATGGTTGTAGTATATTGATTTTCCCCATGCTAATATTTCATTTACAATAGAATCAAATATGTATTTTTAGTAGTCCTGTACTAAAATAATATTATCTTAATCTAGTTTTAGGGCTTGAATTTTAGTCATATAATTTGACTTTTACATCTGACAGAAAATTTTACCTTCTTCAAACTATAGTGCACTGTAGTATGGTTTTTAATTCCCTGTTTAACATAACAAATTTATGTTCCTACAAGTTAGCCTCTGATTGGCTGAGCTGTCAATATGGCCACTCTTTTCGCATGCTACAGACCTGTGCTGTGTTTGCAGAGTCAAACAACCAAAATATATTACCATTATAGTCTCTGAAAAATAATGCTAATGCTCAGAAATATACAGAAATCTAATGCATTTTTCATATCATAGTGGCAGTATTGTTGGAAGGTCAAATATTCATTATTTTAACTAATAAATAAACACTGATGTTATTTGAAATAGCTTAAAAAAGGTAAAATATATATATATATATATATGTTGTAGACTCATACGCCATACATTAAAATGTTTTCAAAATCAACCTGGGGTAAGCAGGCTGATTTCCTTCATAAATGCTGCACTGTAAATACTTTCTGCTGAGACCTTTCTGTATAAATCTATATACCTGACTTGAGTGAGGTGATGATACAAGGTTTTCTACAGACTGGCTGCCCTCCACACTTTCTGTTCATATAAATCCACAGCATGTACACTGCAGAATATTGAAAAGATCACCTGGGAGCTTGGGCAGTTGTCAAGAACAGTATGTTTATGCACTAGTGTCAGACAAGCAAAGTCGATACATATTTCCTTGGTATGCTGAGCACCTTACCGAGTCCTGCTGCGGCCTCCAGATCTTATGAAAATGTACATTTGCATTTAGGAACATTTTGGAAGCAGAATCTGTGATAATGGCTGGCAGGAATGTTTAACATTTTGACTGAATTACTTTAGGTGAAATGGGTGCCTTATTTTTGTCTCGAACGCCATGAAGCAAATTTATTTGTGAAAACTCAAACCAATTTTCCAAGTAATTTGAAGGGCAGTTTTTTAACTTATGGACGCTGGTACAGGAACATCATCTCACATTAACGTAGTGTCGTTATATTTTCAGGAAGGAACATATTGAGGATCATATCACTTGCAAAATTGTGAAGAGGCAAGCTTAAACAACTTATTTAAAGACATCTGATGTGTCACAGTGTTATGGTTTGGTGTTGCCTCAAATGCAAAGATAAGGGCAGACAGAGTATAGTGGAAAAATTGATGTAATGATGAAACTGTCAACTTACTGATCACGAATGCCAATGCCGCCAATGCATAGGAGCGACAGAATATTGAAAAAGTTCAATATTCTGTCTATTGTGAGTCAATGAAATAAAAAAGCTAAAATACTGTGGAGAAGTGATTGTTGCATGGAAACCAGGTGAGTACAATAAACAGAATGCAGAACAGCTGGGGAGAACCTAAGCAGGGAACTGGGGTAAGGCAGGATAATTAATAGAGGAGCAGAGCTGTATCTGAACAATACACAAATGAACAACGGGGGAGAAAATCTAACAAAAACGAGCTTTGAGGGATAGAGTGAATAAGACAATAGGATTGCAGAGAAACTAATTAACACAAAGGGAGGTAAACTAAAAAACTCTATCGAAATGAGCCAACATGGAGACCAAAATGCGACGCAAATCTGCCATTTTCATGGCAGTCTGAACTAAACTACCCAATTCTGATTATTTCAACCATGAAAAAAATATAATTTGTGCCACTTCATTATGTGATATAAAACTGGATACATATTCAATATTGAAAGCATCTGCAGTCTGAACAGTCATGCCACATTTTATCCGACTTTTACATCACTGACATGAAACATTCATCGTAAGTCTCTACTGACAGAAACCAGACATAGTAAATCAGTGGTTGAAAAGTATAATTATGAGAATTCTGAATTTATAAATGCATCACATCATAATCACTCCACTCCTGGCTCCGACTACACATCCAAACAAACTGCTCTACAGTTGTGCTTTCTTTTTACTAGCTTACTTCATGTTGCATAGCCATGTGATCAGAATCAGGATCGCCATCCTAAGACTATACCATACATTCCCATTTTTAGATAATTTAGAATCGATGCATGGTTGGAGTGCACTACTTTATGACATCTATGTTCCTCTTCTGCGCATGTAGGTGACTTTAGAGTTATACACCATTTATACATAAGCCTTATGGTGGTTGAATCATTCAAAATGAATGGCAGCGCAAAACAATAAGAATTCAGCATCAAATTAGATTTAAGCATTGAGACCTGCTGTGTGAACTTAGCCAATGTGTATATTACAGCAGTTTTCAACTCTAAAAATTTCAGACCCTGATTACATGACAGTGATCCAATGAAAATTGAATTTTTGTTTGGTTTCTGCTAACACATTTAGATGAAGACATTCTAAGTACAATCTTTGTTTACTCAGCAACGGAACACATAAAAAAGGTGTAATGCTCTCGCCACACCACTAGTAGGTGCAAGATTATTTGAAACTAAATGCGCATGTGTTTAAAGAAAAGTTCTATTTGAAAGCACTTCGATTTGCGTTTCCCCAGATACTGGGGGGAAACACACACTGTGTGCGTCTGATTAGAGCGCAGTTTGTAAAAAAGTGGAACAACTTTGCTGAAACACGTTGAGCTTTCACGGTGTCCGTAGTTCTCTAGATAAGAGCGTTTAACAAGCGAGTGCTTGTTATGAGCCCTGAACAAGCAAACGTGCATTTTGCCACCTGGGCACCAGAGACGCTGGAATTCCAAGGCATTCCGAGGCTAGCTGAGAAACATAGTCCCTCCAGCGTGTCCTGGGTCTTCCTCTGGGCCTGCTCCCGGTGGGTCGTGCCCGGAACATCTCACCAGAGAGACGACCAGGAGGCATTCTAATCAGATGCCCGAGCCTGATTAGAATGCTCCTCTCGACATGAAGGAGCAGTGGCTCTACTCTGATTCCCTCCCAGATAATTGAGCTTCTCTCTCTAAGGGACAGCCCAGACACCTTAAAAAACTAACACTAATTGCGGCTGCTTGTGTCCGTGACCTCGTTCTTTCGAACACGACCCAAAGCTCATGATCATAGATGAGGGTAGGAACTTAGACCGGTAAATCAAGAAACTTTTCATTACAAAGATACTGCAAACAGATGACCTCACCGGGTCCAAAAGGACCCACTTATGCATCAGAGGGTTAAAAACTTCAAAAAACGGCATCTCAAGAGAAACTACCATTGCTCAGATAAAGTGTTTAATTTTTTCACAGTGGAATTAAGGGCACTGTGCAGGCAGGCATTTATCTGCTTCTGTTAGCCTTGATGACTCCTGTTAGCAGAGATTCAAATCAGCAGTGACTCAAGGTTTGTTTCACTCAAACTGTGTCTGTCAACAAAAGCTGGTGGACCTTTGCAAGACTGTCATTTGTACCGCAGCCTTGTGCAAATTAAAAATGTAATTAAAGAAGAAGCTGCAAGAAAATAGTGGCATCCTCAGTGCTGTGATCATTCTTTTAAAAATATATATTTTGTATTTAGGATGTAACGATGAATTTTTTACAAGAAACTATTTCATATGAGATTTTTCCATAATATTATTTTGAAGAAATGTACTTTCTTTAAAAGTTTTAAAGAACATGTTGTTTGTATCAGTTCTGATCATTTCTGATAAAAGCTCCTTTGTAGTGCATTTGTGTCACTGCTGATTTCTGACTTCTCAAATATAAAAAATTTGATTTTTCTAAAGAAAAACAAAAGTCTTTTTCAAACAATCTGTATATTCCGTGTGATAATTTCCTACAACATTTTTAGAATAAAGGCATCAAGCAGTTGACTGTTATGATATTGGTCAAAGCTATTATTTAATCTGAAGTCTATGATTTACGTTTGTTTTTATAATAAACAGTCATTTAATAATGCGAAATTGGAAGTTCGCATCATAATTTAACCTAGTGGGGGCAATCAGTGGTTAGCAATAGAATCTTGATGTGTATAGGAAAACATTGTCAAACATATCCAAACAAAAGGAACACCAGGGAAAATTTTACAAGAACATACAAATGAGAAACTAAATTAAATGTGTTACAATAAAGGAAAGAGCAAACAAAAAAAGACGTGTTTCAATACTTCTAGCTTATAAAACTTTGCCAGGCTGTGCTGGAGGCTTCGTCCTGTTAAAGTATAAAAAAGACTGAATGAAATTAACTGTTCACTGGTGCATGCTTGGTCAACTACTCATCAAATTTCAGGTAAATCATTAAACTTAACCTAAAAATTACATGGAACTTGTGAAAAAACTAGTAACTCCGAAAATCACTTAGTAAGTATTAAGATCATACATGTGATGTCCAATTGAGATTCAGGAAACTGCACAGCAATTAACACATTAAAATCCATCAAGTTCTTGTTAAGTATCAATCAATCAATCAAATTTTATTTGTATAACCCATTTCAGCAGCAAGACATTTCAAAGTGCTTTAAATCATAACAAACAAAAACACAAAGTCATGCAACATAGATTCAACAATCAAAACATTACTTTAAGTCAGGTGCCATCGGTAAATTTGTAATTGATTAAGTTTTGAATACAATTCCAAACAGGTGGGTTTTTAGTGGAGATTTAAAGGTTTCAGCTGTTTTACAGTTTTCTGGAAGTTTATTCCAAATTGTAGTGCATAGAAGCTGAATGCTGCTTCTCCTCGTTTGGTTCTGGTTCTGGGGATGCAGAGCAGACCAGAACCAGAAGACCTGAGGGATCTGGAAGGTTGATACAAAAACAGCAGATCTTTAATGTATTGTGGTGCTAGTATGTGACAAGTTCTGGACAAGTTTGCAATAAATCCATAAAAAAATTTCGAAAAGTACTTGGTAGGTTTCAGAAACGAACCACTAAGTTTCAGGAACGTGCCTAGATTTTGTATAGTAACTTCTAAGTTCTGGGAATGGACTGTAATATGTAAGGTTTCCAAACTTTTGATTTAACATTTTGATCATGCGATTGTGATGTCACAACAAGTAAATCCTAGTCTTTTGTAGTATTAGTCTTATTGCCACCATAATTGTATGAATCATTGTTTGTTGGTCTGCTGTCACATATTTGTGCCCGTTGAGCATGTTGGCCTTATAGGTCTTTAGATATAATAAGCATTTTTTATTTTTGGTGCATTTGCAGGGTTTTTTGTTTTGTTTTGTTTTGATCACTGATGTGTGTTAAGCCTTAACAGCTTCAACATTATACTTTAAAACTGCACAGCAAATTTAACAAGACACTGCAAGTCTTAAAGCTGTTTACAAATTTTCTAAGAAGGATCATTTAAAAACTTCTGACCTAAAGGCATCTTGCAAAAATAAATTAATTTATTAATTTAAAATGTCCTGCAGGTGTATGTTTAATGTCCTGGAAGACTTTCTAAGCCTTTCAAATGAATTAATTGACCCAAAGTTGGTCTTAAAGGAAAAAGACATTGCAGATAGATGCTGCTGGCAAACCCACTCCATTGTGATTCAGATACAAAGATGAGGCTATGCTGTTAAACATATATATATAAAAAAAAAACATTCTTCTTCATGTTAGCTCAATGCTAAACCTGTATTATTAACTGAGCCTATATGTGAGTACTGAGTCAAGAAGATAGTAAAAATGTGTCATCAGATTTGACATGGAGAAGAAAATACCAACTTGCTTTTGTCATCTGCAATAAAAGACTTAAAAATGTGTTAATTCATGAAATTAGTTAAATAAAGATTCAATGAAATTTGAAAATCTCCAACGTTTAGGAGAGAACAATTATTGACTGTCTAAGCTTGTCAAGTGGATGACATTATAACATGCAGGTGTTACCTGATGGAGCGGCCCTACTTTGTTGAATTCACCAAAATGTGCATGTTACGTTTGAAGTACTCAAGCTGCTCAGCTCAAAGTGCCTTCTGCAGGCCATACAATGTGCACGATAAGCTAAATTACAAAATTGTAAATTGTAATAACACAGACACCCTAAACATAAGAGCAGTGACATGAAAAAAAATAAAGAAATCTGAAAATGAAAAAGATGCAGAGTTAAACAGTAACATCCTTTAAATAAAAGAGGTGTACAGATGAAGACAACTAAATGTGATGAGAGGAATTTTAAGGTCTAAGTTTGTCAAGGTTTTTAGATAGTCAGAAATGAAGAAATCCGATCCATCCCAACTGTCATATCACGGTTTAAAGTTGGGAAAAATTAGGTTGAGGCATATGTACTAGTTAAAGTCTATGAGCACAGTGACCTCCAGAATGGAGGAGAAAATGTACATCTAATGCACAAGTCTTGTCCTTGCATAGATAAAAGGAGCGCTGGGAGATATATTAAGAGGTGAATTATACATCTCCACTGCTTTTTCTTCACAGAATGATGCACTTTATTCCTTGGCTTAGAAGATGTAATAACCTATATGATATAAATTTTACCTGTAAAGTGAATCCAAACTGTAAAGCTCCAATATAAAAATGAAAAAGCAATAATATTTGTTCACCCATTTCACTTTGCTATTAATATATACAATAAGCCTTGACAACTTGTTCTTTAGAATTTCAGAAATTTTCTCAATAAACACCAAGAGTTCAAAACACAAGAATGCTGACTGGTGAATTTGAGAAATTGAGGTACATGCTGTCCTCTCTTGCATTGTTTTGAATCATATACCAACCAGAATTTATGTGCCTTGAAGGAGGTGAAGAAGAAATTACTGTGCTTTCAAATAGAACAAAGCAGAGTAGAGGAAGAGAACTTGCAAAGAGCTCTGAGAAGAATCATTGTACCCTTTGCTCTTAAAATTTTATTATGCCCAGGAGGTTTCTCAGAGGAAGAAAAGGGCAGCAGCAATTTAGTTCAAGAGCAGACACCATGACTACTGATAAATACAAAAATCATTCATAAATTAAGTGCTCTCCTGATAGTGAGGGTTGCTGAAGGTATTACTTTGTGTTGGTTATTGGACACAATGTGAAGCAAGTTGACAATCCAATACTTAATGGTTAACCTTTTGTTCACTTGCTACTAATTAGTGGAAATAATGATTGGTTAATCCTTAAAAATATGGAGGAAGCTACTCTGACACACATACAATTGTTATTATTGACAAAAAGGCTTCATTAGCAGTGAAGGAGAAGACTCTTGCAGGGCAACTTTTTTGCAGGTCACATTTTCATTCTAGACTGAGCATCCCAAACCTTTGTGCAAGAAAGCCGTAGGCAATCTTTGTTTTTTATGTCCTTGTTGAAAGTTCTGGTTCCTTTGGAGACAATACAAGAATGCATTATTTGTTTCGACACAGTTTACTCAGACAAAATGATTGTAGCTAAAAGTTTCTGCACGCAGTAAAATCTATTCACATATTTAATTTTTAAAGCGACAAGTTTATGACATATTTTATATCAGCCCACTTTGCGAGACCAAGAGTTTCAATACATTTACAAACACACAGCATCCAGTGGCCCAGATTTTATTCAAATAAATCTAATTCACCCCCAGCAATGATTCACGAAAAGTAGTAGTTTGACAATACATTAATACCTCTGAAGAAAGGCACCTAAGTAGCATCCTGATGAGAGACGCCTCTATTCAGAGGTAGCAATAAATTTCTGTCATGTAGAGGTCTGGCTACTGTGCTTGAGACAGTGAAGAAACTGCAGTATAATTTTATGGGTTTTGAAAAGCAGCTGTGTCCATATTTTATTGTCTGATGTGCATCTAATGGATGTTATAATCCATGTGCAGCAGCTGTAGGGCTGTTGCACTACATACATTTTCATTTCGGGATCCTAAAACTTACTTTAAGGTATGCAAAATCATGTTTTGCATACGTTTGATTAGCTAGTATGATAATATACACGACTGTGATTGTGGTTCACTTTATGAATAACATAAATGTTTTTCATAAGCAGTAGTGGTGAATGTGCCTGTTTGTGCTTCTGTTGATCTACCAGTTTGTTCGATCATTCTCTTCCCCAGAAAGAATCCAGAAAGCCCTAGATTTGGCATGAACGTGCAAAATCGAGGGATAGGACAAAGCAGAAGGGCAGGAGGGTTAAATGGGATCAGGACCTTAATCTTTTGGAGGGAATTCAGAGTGTTGGTCTTGGTTGTCAAAACAACAAATGTCAGAGAAATCTTGGAAACGTTTAAAATAATCGAACAATCTCTGGTCCTTTTCTTCCAGTCACAAAATACGGACCAAGTTATGAGGATTCGTTTTAGCTAAAGCAGAGAAAAGCTTAAAAAATTTACAATGTCCATTTTTCCTGTTAATTTTTGTTAACAGTATTCTGTACTATATCCCTGTATAACACTAAGAAAAATTGCACAGATGTAAGATTTATATGCTTTTAATTATTAAAAATGCAATCTTGCAAAGCACTAAGAGATAAGAGACAAGCCTGAAAAATCTAACGATTTTAATGACGAAAAAGTTTCTTTCTAATGAGCTTACTTGATATGCTATTGATTGTTTTCACTGAAAGCAGGGGCCTACTTTTGTGATTGCTTCTGTGCACTTCAAATATAGAGTCAACACATATATTAAGATCATTAATTTCTCTTACAGAATTAGACGTTCCCATTCACTTATTTACATAAATTACATTTTCTGCTATATTAGAAGATGTGTAGCTATTCCCCCCAACAATAAATTTTAAAAACCATGCATCCAAAGCGGAGGCACAAACTTTGGCACAAACCCACATAAGCATAATATATTCATGACACAGCCGAGCTGTATGCTTGGTTATTGATTGAGTGCTCCACATTGACCAAGAGACTTCTTTTCCATTCATTGAAAACTCACTTGTGCACTTTTTGATGCCAGATCCTTTCTTCACAGCATGTCGACTAAGCTTGCACTGGAAGTTGTTCTCCCAAAACTCTGCAAACCAGATATTTCGTCTGTTGTTCTCTAATGTTCGACTGATGAAGTACCGATCAAAGCCTGAAAGTCATAAGAATTAGAAAGGTTTTTTTTTTAATTATTTCTTTCCAAAGCACAAAAACAAATTATTTTATGTAAGTTAATTATAAAATACATTAAAAACCTCTTAGCACTTTTGTGTCAGGTATTAATGTTGGCATATTTAATTTATTTAATTTTCTCCACTCTCTCCTTTGAACTATAGTCTGTGAGCCAGAGAGCAACATTGGCAAAATGTCAAAATGCACCTAAAGGGGAAACCATGAATAAGGACGAGTTGACGGAGTTTTTACAGAAGCCATAAACTTCAAATTAGAGGAGAATACATATTCATAATCTTTGAAGTTGCTCTATGGCTCATCAATTTTATTTTAAATATGATTTGAAGCTATCGAAAAATCATGATGCCACTGCAGTACCAGTCACAAGGGCATACCTTTAATGGACTGTCGTTTTGGTAGGATGGTAACAGCACCTTCTGCCATTTCCTCTTGGTTCAGGATTGGAGCACTTTTGGAACCCCAGCTATCGGAACCTACCCAGATGAAATGACCTGTTTGATTGGCTCTTTTAGCTGCTTGAAGTAGGCGCCTGTGGGATGGAACAGAAAACAAATACATTTTTTACTATACTGCATATATTGCAGGTATAAATGTAAGCAACCTGCAGCAGGCATGGTTGGACAGACAGATGAATAGAGTCTAATACTAGATTCCACATACAGCAAAACTGTAAAAAAGCCATTGGCCTGTTAAAATGCTGTATGTTATGTATTACAGGTCCCTTGCAGCTTGTTGCTTGACATGGATAGTTCAAGTAGAATTTGGATGACAAAGAACTAAAATTTAAAAGCATCCATTGTGGTGGTTTTAGCATAATCAAACCTTATTAGATTTAGCTTTAAGCTTATTGTAAATAATAAATATTAGGAACAGATAGCAGGCTCTGCTGTAAATGTTTAATGAAGGATGTTTCAGATCCAAATGTTAAACAAAACCAAAAAGATTTAGCATGTGAAATATTGCATTGATATTGTTTTAAAAAAGCAAGACAAAACAAAGATGTGTTTCTGGGCCTACTCTTTGCCCTTTACCATTCCCACTGTTTTTTGTCCAGTACAAACTAATGAAAAACAATTTCTAACAAAATTTGTGACAGTGCATTTAAATTTTTTGAGTTTACATGATGGTTTAAGTGTTTTAATTAACATTTTTCAGCATTCTTATTCAATAATCTCAATTTTAACTTGTGTACACGCCATACTTTCTCAACTTTAATTGTAATAGATTTTAAATCATTTATGTATGCTTATAGCCATCTGTTTTTGAAAAGGGGAGTAAATCCCACAGTCAAAGTGATATTTTTAGGGGTTTAAATAAGTTATGTTAGAATATTTTACAACATTTATGTTCTGAGACTTAACTGAAAACATGTATAACCCTTCTGGATCAGGAGCAGATCTTATGATAAAAAAAGAGGCAGCTGGTGCTGTGTGTGCTTGTTCAAGGGGAATCTGGCACCATTTAATTATTAAAAATATGTGAATATTACAACTTACAATACAAACTCTTCAGAGTGATTTTTAACACAGAATGAAAAAACTTTAAAGCCACACATTATGGATGCAGAACATAACATGTAATACTAGTCAGGGCACTACTGTTTTTTTTTTTTAATCCAAAGCAGGTGAGACACAAAATCCCTTTAAAATTGGATCAAATGTCACCTATCCATGGACATTTACAAAGTCTTCTCAAACTCATAAGTTTATTTTTGTATTTGGAAGAATTGTCTTTTAATTTGCATGAGTTGGATGAAAGGTTTTGGTGTTGTTACAATAGCTTGCTGAAATATAGGCCCATGACTCGCCTTCCTGGCTGATGTCCTAAGATGCTATTTCAGTCTTTCATCATAATGTTCTTTCTTCATGATACCATATATTTTGTTAAGTGCACCAACCCCTCCTGCAGAAGACAACCCAAACAACGTAATGCTATTACTCTGCACTTAACACACACCTGAAAAAAAAATTAACTGTAATCTGTTTATGTTTTGCTTTAGGAGTAGTGGCTGATTAGCCCATATTGGTTGAGAGCTTGTTTTCCTGTGCAAAATGACTTTCTTTAACAAATTCTACCTGCAACTGTGTTTTAAAGTTGGTTCAGCTATTTCATCAAAGTTAAGCTTTGAGACACAGAGTCCCTCTTCTCCCTCTCTATTACGGACAGAAAGGACAGAATGTGTCATCTGTGGCCTCCCGTGGTCATATAGAAATTTTACTCAAGGATATAGCAGTCTCGCGGGTTTATAAAACCATGTTCCTGATATTTCTCCTGTTTTATTTTTATTTTTTGATGATGTCACACAAGGAAGCAGCAATGCACATGTGTCTCAATGTGTCTTTAGTTGATTTAAATATTGTGAATTAAACTGGCATAAGTCAAGTTATTTAAAGTCAAAGCAATTTCGTTTTACCTCTGAACATGAAAAAATAACACACAAAAAAAATCTTTTTGCATCCAATTAATCTAGCATTTAGCAAATATGAATAATTTTTGAACCCTTGCCTGTAACAAGAACATGTTGTGTAATTTAATGTGAGGGGGAAAAAGTGGTTTCAGATACGATATTTAGTTTTCTCCTAACACCAAAACAAAACAGTACATGCATGCATTTGTTTGATTGTACTGCACTCTCTTGTTATAACTCAGTCTCCTCTTTCCTTGTGCAGATTTTTGAGATCATTAAGATGTTGGATGGTCACTCTGATCTCAAGGATAGTGCAGTCATGCTGCACTGTGATCCCACTGGCCTTTGGTAATTACTGGATATCCAGCCTATTACCTGTTATCAGGACTGGCTTAAGTCAGTGAGCAGTGGGACTTCTGACCCAGACATCAACATCTCTGCCCACGTCCATAGCGTATATGCTGACCTACTAACTGTAGACTCACTAGAGAGAGACATCGTCTCCCGCAATCCTAATGTACACTTGGATGTTATTGCTGATTTGGAAGATGCTAAGAAGCTTCTGAGAGAAGATGTAGTACTGCCCATGTGGATGCCTGACTTTTTCAAGGGAATTTGTCGAACAGGTATGATCAGATAATATTATCAGATACTAAGGGCGTACTAATGGTTGGCCCCCCAGGAACTGGAAAGACAATGTTAGCTAAAGCCAAAATTAGCTAACATGTTGGCTAATGTTGTCTAAGGAGGAGAATATTTCCTCCTTAGAGGAAATATGCTCCTCTAAGAAAACAGTGCTGCATGTGAACAAAACAATCATTGCCTTTTTAAGATTTTTTTAAAGGTTAGGTAATAATTGCCACTATAGTTATGCATTTTTTTATTTAACACAGATAAGACATGCAATTATAATAGAAGTAGAATAGAAATAGAATTTGCACTCTAATGAGTACTTAATATTACTGTATTTACTTTAATAGATTTTCAAGTAAAACCTTTTCCAAGTAAAACCTTTAAATATCTTAAGCACCATTTGACAGAGAATGGTGCAGACATAAATGGTATTTAAGATAAAGCAACTAGTTTTAAGTACGAGTTATAAATTGACAGTATGTTGAAAGTATTCAACCATAGCAAACTTGTAAGGATAGAATCAACATGTTAATCAACAGAACACTTTTACACTCTTCACTTTTCTCACCTGATGTCGTCCTCATTGGCAAAGATAATAACCACTCGAGCGTTAGTGTTCTCACTTAGCCGGTGAATGATCTTGTCGAACTCTCCAACTCTTGGTTCACGTGGGATTTTCACTGACTGGGATATGCACAATCCGCCTAATTAAAAGAAAGAAAACAGATTTTGCGACATTTGAAAGATTGAGGAATTGAAAAATTGACTCCCCATTATTTCATGTAATGAGTTTTTTGTGGCAGTAGATTTTCTCCTACGGATATCCTTTGCAGCAAAGTGTTGCCTTTATATCTTTTAACAGCACAAATAAATCTGCACCCACTTGCTATTGTATTGGGTGATATGGTGTCATCATCCTACTTGAAGAAAAATTCAGGTGATAAGTGTACTGTGGTCAAAATGGTTGGACATGGTTCAGCAACAACACTCGGGTAGCTTGTGGTGTTTGAACAATGCTCAACATTTTTTCCAATCTGTTACTGTCAAATTTAGTCGAGCCGGTGTGAATTATTCCCTACGTTCTTAGCTGACAGGAGTGGCATCTGGTGTTGTCTTCTGCTAAATTTGATGTGTTGTGCATTCTGAGATAATATTTTGCATACCTTACTATGAGAAATGGCTATTGCAGCAACTGTTGTCTTTCTGTCACCTCAAACCATGCAGTCATACCATTCTCTCCTAACATATGACACCAATAAAACATTTCCATATACAAAATCACCACCGAATTAATATTCTGTCTTTCTCTGGCCATTTTCTTCAAACCTGAATAGTTATGTATGAAAAACACACTAAATTAACAGATTCTAAAGTACTTGGAGCTGCATAAAAGGCACCAAAAACCATGCAATTGTCATTTTCACACAAATCCTTTTTTCTGGTTTTGCCTTTTCTGATGCTTTGTGTGAACTTTAGCAACTCATCCTCACAACATATACAGTCATTTTCAACATTAGAATATTATTAAAAGGTTCTTTTATTTCAGTTAAGTCTCTAACTGAAACTATGCATAGGTCAATTTCCCACAAACATTATCAAACCTTTGTTTCCTGTTAATTATATATACTGTATATAGTGGAAAGCGCTGGGATGCTCTGGACTTGATAAGGCACTGTTCAAGTAAAGGCTATTTACCATTTATATAAAATACAAAAAACTTCATTAGAAATACCTGCTTAAAAATTATTTTCAAAAGATGCATTTAATTTGACAGAAAAGCTTCATCGGTATGCAAATTTTACTTTACTGAATATGACTGTAGATCCCTAAATGCACTGAATTGCTGCCATTTTATAGGACAACTCACTATTTGTGTTAATAATAAATTGAACAGGTGTGTTGCATAAATAAGCTGTAATTTTGGAATTGTTTAAGATAGTTGCATTGGTAAATACTTGCAGGTGCAATATTTCACAACATGAGTGATGTAAGGTATTAAAAATCTTTCATCTGACAAAATGGTCCAATTAGGTCCAATGCGTCCCATTAATTCCCATTACAGACTTGTCAGAGGATCTGGGAGAGTCTTGATTTCATGAGTTGCTACTAAAGTCTGATAAAAAGATTCCATAACATTGTAACATTTGGAAGTACCGGTATATACATTTTCCTATTGCAATCTGGTTTTATTTTTCTGTTTTGTCATTTTTCGTGTTGCACAAATAATTGAGTTTTAATTTCAGATAAAACTAGTCAGTTTATTTATTTCTAGGAATGTTGTGTCCAGTGGCATATTTTTTTTGGCAATGGCATGCACAATAACATGAAACATCTCATAGTTGCAACCAAGCAAAGGCTGTTTAATTCCCGATGGAACATTTCAACAGAGCTGTTTTGTCGTGCTGCCAAAATTCCACAAAGACGTATGGAGAATTAATTTCACTCTCACAGCTCTGCAGAAAGCTAGCCCAATGAGAAATCGTTGCAGGAATAATTCGCTTTAGTCCAGTTCAAAGCAGTCAGCCTCATTGTATACAGAAGGTCAGAGTCTAAGTTGGAAAATGGGAAATATGAGTAAAGTGTAGGGAAGTCTATTAAATGAACAGTGGTGTTGTGCTTCCTTGCTTCTAGGAACAAAAAGTCTGTTCCAGTTAAATCAGTGAGTTGCTTGAGTCACTGACCTGCGCTATTGTTCTGACTGTACAATGAATAAATTGAATCATGTTTTCTTTTTTCCTCAAATGTCTTCTGAGAAACAAGTTCCACTTCTTTTTCAGAAAGGCAGCGTGTTTAGGTTTCTTGTGGTCGTGCATGTCACAAGTCAAAAGCGATATTTCTGGATTATGTGTGTCCAGTTGGTTGGCTAATGGATTAGCAGTTCCTTCAATGAAGAAATATATTCAGTCTTTGCTGACTGTGCAGGCTTATGCTTGTGTTTAGTTCTTGGGTATGTTTTCTGTACTGTCAATCATTGAATGAACCATTGCTCCCATTGACTGTTTACTTATTAAGGGTGTGCACTAATTATTGTTTTAATTTAAACTTTTCATGTCAATATTGAAACAGCTTACATTAAACATATATAATATGCATTTTTCAATATGTCCACATTTCTTCATTAAGCTGTTTTAATGGAGAAAGCTGTTTTTATTTGTTTGATGTAATATTCCAATCTTTAATGTCATGTTTCCATTGGCTGGTAGTTGGAAATCCTTATAATTAACAGAGATAAAGGCTTTAAAACATTGGTGTGTGTAAACAAGGACTGTGTAATTACTTCATGAATAATGCGTTCAAGTGAATTAGGTATCTGCAAAAATCTTTTTAGTAATATAATTT
Source organism: Brachyrhaphis roseni (assembly GCA_903066815.1). Lineage (NCBI taxonomy): Eukaryota > Metazoa > Chordata > Actinopteri > Cyprinodontiformes > Poeciliidae > Brachyrhaphis > Brachyrhaphis roseni. The sequence continues at coordinate 55,732 of CAEFZY010010284.1, forward strand.
CTTGAAAATATATTTGTACTACACAAATTCAGAATAGTATAATATAAACTGGATCTTTTTTTCATGTAAAGTGCCTTGCTTGATGTATTTTAAAATGTTTTGTCTTTAATTTTAAATATAGCTGACTTTTTGAAGAATATTTACATTTCACAAATGTTTGTACCGGTATTTCAAAATTATTCAGTTTTCATAATTCAAAACTGCTAAATATACGATGAGCAAATGACGCAGTAGTATCACTTATCCTGTGTGCTGAAAAACTGATGAGGTATCTGGTTTCTTTGCTATGTCTGACATAAATATCTCTGAAGATAGGGGTTGCAAAGTTACTAAATTGCTAATGGTTGGTCAGTAGTTTTAGGATATTTTCCATGCACCTGTGAAAGCACACTGTGGAACTGAAGAGAAGTAAAGTTAATGTATGTACACCATGTGCTGTTGATTGTGGAATCTTTGATAAAACTGGAAAAAGGTTTATCTGTCTACCTCTCTGTGTCATTACACCACATGGGAAATTTAGCTGCAGTATACCAGCAACTCTGTTCCCAGAAACTCTATCAATCACTCGATTCAATGTGTTTGCCTCACTGGTATTTTAGTCCCCCATTCCCTCAACATCTGCTGCATGGAAGTGGCGCACTCATCCCTTCCTTTTTCTCTTTTCTCACATAGAACACAAAACTGGCAGCAGCATTGTTTATCCTCTGGTGAGAAAATCAGAAGAACTAGGGAATGTAAAACCTGCATGTGGGATTTAAAGTACCCTAAACAAGAACTTGTCATGATCCATGGGGTATTTGGGTTAAGTTTTTGTTCTTGTTCATTTCCCTTTTTGTTTTTGTTCATTTATATTCAATCTATCTTGCTATATTCAGTTCATCTTTCTGTGTGTATTATTGTTAGGAAGGTGCTGCCATATTAATTATTTCCTTTGTGTTTATCATTGTGTTCTGTTTGTACATCTTGATTTATTTCTATTGGATCTGCCTTAGTCTTTATCCCCTAGTTTTAATTTTTTTTCCCCGCTTAGTTCAGTTTCCCTTTCTTACTTTCCTTGCTTTTCTTCCCACACAGCTGTACCACAACTCCTCTGGTTAATCCCCTAATCAATTTCCTCCCTTGCCTCAGTATTTATCTCCTGGTTTTTCCTTGGTTCTTGCTGGACTTTTCTGTTGCACTGTGCTGCATGACCTGCTCTTCCCCCAGTTCCTGGAGGTTCTGCTTATTCATTATTTAAGTCAGTCTCTACTTTGGAGTCCTTCACAACCTCAACTTGATTGTTGAGCTGAAACTTTATCTTCACCTGCACCAACTTTGAGTTGCCTTTTTTATTACTATTTCCATCTATCAGTTATTGGTGAAAGCTGCCTTAAAGTCTAATGATTTAGATCCTTACTTGTAGAAATTTGAAATGCAAATCCATTCTAAATTGTTACTATCAAGCAGTTTAAGTGGGTTTCAATTGGCCTAGAGACAAGCTTTTACATTAAATATTTTCTTTCAATAACAACAATGTCTGTCTGAAGATGTCTTTCTTCCTTCTTTTTTTTAACCAAATTAATATATTTGTCATAATATAATTAAAAACTCAGGCCTTTTTTTAATCTTGTCTTTCTTAGTATTGCTTTCTTTAAATAAGACTAGCTTCCACAACTCTCCGCATTTAATGCTCTGTGTTTATTAAATCTTCACATCTGCTAAAACGTTAATGACCGAGACGAAACGGAAAATGTTTTTTTTATTATTATTATTATTTGTCATTATGTAGAACTCAGTTTTCACTTTAACATTAAATCGTTTTTTTGTACTTTTTTGTCAAAAAAGCCACATTTTGTTAATCAATTAGTGTTTTTTATAACACTTTAATTGTAAAAAAACAATAAAAATGTAAATTGTTCAAAGGGATGAACACTTTTTATAGTCACCGGAACTGCTTTTAACTGTCTTTCAGGCAAAAGAAAAAGATCTGGATTCATTTGAGTCCATCAAAACCACAACCTTTAGGTTCTTCATTGCTGAGTGTTGCTGCAAATGACATCATCAGAACATCGAGCACAGCTTATCCACTCCCATGGCCCGCACACATTCCTACTATCCTGCCCATATTCATGTCCACTTCAGTGAGGAACATACTCCCAATGAAAGCAGACCTACATTCGAACCAAAACAACCTTAACTGACTATGGTGAGACTTGACAATGAAGAAGGGAAAATAAGAGTTATATGAACTGTAATTAGCATTTACAATTACAGAGGAATGTTAAGGCGATAGCTGCTTAAATTCAGAACAGCCACATTTTACTTACATGATACCAAGAACCAGTTGCTATTTTTGAAGGTGTAGTGTTTACAGAAAAAATACAAAGAACATGTGTTTCTCTAACACTTTCCATTTCTAATTGTAAGAAATAGCACTAAAAAGGCTAAAGACCCATGATAGATTGTGTTGTTCCACCAGGGCTGTAAAAAGAGCAGACAACAAAGCAACACAGAGCCCCTGCTCAGACCTGACATTAACACGTGGCATGGCTGAGTCAGCTAATGTAGACCTCGCTAAGCGCACCCATTCACACCTGGCATTAAAATCCATCATCAGTAATCAGATCACAGTAACCCACTTTACATGCAAATAAACAAATAGCCACAACACAAAGTGATCGTCCCCAAAAGAGATCAGAATAGATGTGTACCCTCTCAGGTAATTCAAAGAGCAATAAAATCAATCCAGTAAACTGTGATTTACCATGTTTTTCTCTTTGAAGAGAAACCAAATGAGTTTATAAAAACCCTTGTAATTATTCCCTCAGAATAAGTTTAATCACCTGTTTCTGGTTAACCTAACCAGAAGCAGGGTTAATTTTAAAACATATATTTGACAGAGAGACTTCCAAGTATCTACTGTTTGAGGGAAGTCATGTCAGATCAGTGGATTGTCCCAGGACAAAGTGTATTTAGATTGAATTCAGATTCTTGACGTCACAGTCAGCCCAGGATGATGGTGGTCAGAAGAAAACTGTCCTCAAAATGTCTTGAGTAAAGTCACACATGTTTTAAGGCTGTTCAGATATGACTAACTCTTTAGTGGCAGGTGTGAATGGATTCAAAATGTATCTTTGGGTGAATAAAAGTGATAATTAAAGGAATGCATTTTACATAACTGTAATTGACATCATTGTGACATCCGTTATTTACTGAGAAAACTACAGTGTTCACTTTTGGGATCTGATGTATCTTTTTCATCGTTATTTTATATGCAAAGATATTTTAGAGAATTAAAGAAAATTGTTTTTTCCAAGCTTGAACAACAACCAATTCATAAAAATAACAAAATATGGTTCTGTAAAGTATATGGCTTGAACGATTCCTTGAATGATTCGACTACCTCGATGATTGAAATTCCTTGAGGAAAATTTGCCTGCCTCGAAGCTTTGTTAATTTATGTTTCATTATTTCGCGCACCGTGTTCCTATTTGCGTTGCGCGGAGCTCTGACTTCCGCCTGTGAGTTGTTGACGAAAGCTACGTGTTAGCGGCACAACGTCCAATTTTCAAGTTTGGCCTGTGGGGATTTTATTGATTGATGATAACGCCCAGGTTTTCATCATTTTTGCGGGACCAATAAGCATCCTGAAAGTGACTGGCGCGATGCCTGGAGTACGGCAGCCTTTCTAGTCCGGGAGCTGCTGGTTCAGAGCAAACGGCAGGAACAGCAATGCAGGAGCATTTATAAAGGTGAGCAGATAGGCGGGCGAGTACTTGATGTTTATAGTGTAAGTGTAGCTTTACGGACAAACCACACAATAAATTTCATATCATCCCAGTCAGAACAAACGGGTGGCGGAGCTCAGTGTGGCAGTACATGGCTAGTCGATGAGTTTCTGAGTGTGACGAACGAAGGTGCCGTAAACATCCCGTATTGCTCCCCCCTGTTCTTACGTTCGTCCCCTGGTCTACTGGTCGTCTTTTGCTTTATTTTGATAAATATGATTACATTTTATGTAACTCTGGAAACTATTGCTGACAAATCAAATGTATTTTAAAACAGCAGTGAAGAAACCTGACCTGTTCTACCATAAACATGTTTGTTCAGTTGATGCTGTTTGTTCCGCAGATGTAATTGTAATCATTATTTACATAATGTAGCTTTTTGGGTTTTTTTAATTTGATCTGACAGTGACCAGTTTATTTTCTTAAGCAGAGTACAAGCAGTCACATTTGTAGCCTCTTTCCTGGAACTTCTTGCTAATGTGGAAAACACACTTATTTTGTCCTAAACGGCTCTTAATGTCTGAGCTATATCTGCAATCGTCCTCTAAAAATATCAGTTGCTTTAGAGACTGCTAGTCTGCTCTCTTGAGTCCTTCATTGTCAACCAGTCTCTGCTCTCCTAATAGCTCGGAACAATAATATTCCTTTTCATTTGACGCTGTGGGGAAAAGAGAACTGCAAGAACATTAAATATACTGTAGCTTTGAGGATAATTGCAGCATGGCTCAAGAGTATAAGTAGTGCTGCAGAGGAGCACACCTATTGGGCAATATGGTGAAGGTGTAGGTTTATGCTGTGTATATAGCCTGCTTATTGGGATGCTATTAGAGCAATAGATAAAGAAACACGCTTTAATTCACAGCTGCAGCACAGTAAAACTTTAATCCTCTGACTATTTTTAAGCGCTTCATCTAAAAAGCATCCTTTTTAGGTGTTGAACAATATCTCCATAAGGCCTTAAGCTCAGTGGATGCCACAGAAACACTTGAGAGAATTTTACACTATGCTAGATTGTAGTGCCTGTTTTGAGGGGACATACATAATACTTAACTTCTTTTACTTAATACAATAAATAACATCATAACACAGAGTCTCTATTGGGCTTCTAAAATCACTCTAGTAATTTTACACTAATGAGATTGACCATTATACTTAACCGAACCACAATTATTTTTATAGTCGGTAAACAATTGCAATAATGATCTGCAATGATTATATTTGAACATAAGGTTAAAATAGTGTTCAGGGTTTATTTGTTATGTTAGCCTAAATAAGACATACGAATATCATTAGAGACCCAAACAAAACATGCTTTATGTTGCCTATTTGTAGTAGTTTCTTTCTAAAAACACATTTTGTGGTCAACATATGAAAAAGTAAAATACATTTTTTGAAACTTTGCAGTCCTGTCAAATCTAAGAAAAATGTGCATCCTTTATGACATGTCTCCATATAATATACTGCTTGTGCACATAGATGGTGAGAAAAATGTAACAATGCTCTATATCAGGGCAGAGCAAAGTTCCAAGTAACAACCACTATCTCCTTTTATCAGTATGGACTCCTAACCAGCTGGAGATGCAAATTATATTCTTTGTACACAATTTATGAGTGTATAGAAAGGGTAAAATAATTTTTGCTGAATTAATTAGAAAATGGGGAGAACTGTGCGCTCATACTCACTAAAACTATTTGCTACGCAGAAATGAGTGAATCTCGATCAGCACAGAAAAAGTGTTTGCATAATGTACCATGAGATCAAGTAATGATATTATCTCATTGCTGTGATGAGATAATACATTTCTGCAGCACTTTGATAACACTTACAGAAGTTTAGGCATGGCCTTTTTTCCAAACATGTAATTATTTCATAATTCCACAAGGTAGACAGTATTGCCCAGCTGAAAAGCCCATACTTTTATTGTCATCACACAAGTAAAGTTCCATTAGAGCAATATATCTCGTCTGGTTGAGGTGTGGTTCTTTTTGAAGCTGCCTCTGCAAGTAAAGTCGCCCACATTCCTACACCCCTTCAAGCTGTCAAAAATCAAGACAGCATCAGATAACCATGCAGTGGAACTCAGCAGAATCTATTACAGAATGGGCTTTACCAAATGGTAAAAAGCATTATTGGGTTATAATGCCTTATCAGTTTTATTCTACTTAAAGCTGTTGCTGCTACAAAGAAATCAGTCTCATCTGAATTTTAAAGAGCTGCACAACATGCCATGTGTGTTAATGGCATTAAACAATATGCACAACTTAGTAAAAGGAAATAGTCTTGTTGTGTTTTCGCTCTTGATCTACCAGCCAGCAGGTCACACCAATACACAATCTGTAATTTGTTCATCACAACCTCAAGCCAGCTAACCCATACATAAGTTAGCTGTTACTGTGAAAACCCTTAGTGGCTTTAATGCAGCAGTGAGTTAACTTTAAAATCTCACACCATCAAAGAGACAGCAAAAAGATGTCTAAGTCCTAGCTTTTAGTGTTTTAGAAATGACTCTCATAATACTGTGAACTCATTTCACTGTACAGGACTGACAGCAATATCAGTCCTGTACAGTAAAATCTTTAGGTTGTCATTAATACAGTACTATCTTATTATAATTATTAGACACTGTTTCAAAAATGTACTGCAAATGAAAATCAGTACTTTGTCATCTCCTGCTCATACCAAGCAACAATAGCTTCAGTAATAAATGTCATATACAATGAAAGAGGTACATTATAAATCAGTATATATCGGAACCACATGGGTGGTTTTCAAATTAAAGGACAGAAGATGAACAGTTCCTATTCCACCCCCATACCACTTCAATTTATCTCTATTATAGCAAAAATCAGTGTCATTTTTCATGTGTATTCAGTCCATTAGATCAAAGGAATGTTGTGTTCGTGCTCAACATGAGTGCATGATGTATATTTGAAACACATTCCAGACACAAGGAATGTGTCTAAACACACTTCTTGCACACCCCAGAAAACATATCGAGGACTTCTTGAGTGCACAGGTTTTAAATTGGGGAGTTGCTTTGGGCTGGCTTGTGTGCTGAGCTTGGAGTTCATGTGCTGCTGGGAAAATGAGGCTGAACTGTGTTTAGTGTGAGATTGGTGAGAGTCAAGTTTCTCATCTCAGATATCACTGAGCAGCACACAAACACATGCTCGCTGTCTGGCTTTGCTCCGCTGGAGTAAATATCTATTCTGGAGAGAAGATTACTCTTTATACCGAGAGAGCAGAAAAATAGAAAACCTGCATTGTGTAATAAAATAAAATATGATGCTATATCTCATTGCAGACGATGTGACATAGGAGAAAATGGTTATGTGGCTGAAGATTTGTTTTCTGAAGACCCAGTTAATACTGAAGACAGAAAGCAGATTTTTTTTTCATTTATTCTGTTTAAATGTTTTTTTTTTCTGTAACAGACCCAGTTACAGCAATAAAATCTATGGTGTGATTTCATTTCAGTGTTTGAATTTGATTTATTTGTAGCATTCTGTATTACATAGCATATTAAATGTTCTCAGACTAAATTTCAGATCAATTAAGATTAATGGGGTAATAAAATCACTCCATCCCCTAAACATGTTAGTGACAAAATTACATTACATCTACAATCAAAGTTTGCTGTTGTAATTTCAGAGGCTTGATTAAGTTGTTTTTTTTGTAAAATAGATTAACATAGTTTGTCTTAAAAGGTATTTAAATAACATTTGACAATTCAAAGCAATCTTTAAATATATTGTTAATGTGTTTGTCAGTTCAATCTTATTATTCTTAAAATAATTAATGAATAAAGCCACTGGAGACTCATGCATAAGTACATTAATTAAGATCATGTATTTGATTGCTCTGATTGCCTATGCCTGAGATAAATTTGATGGAGAACCATAAGATATCATCGGTGAGGCATGCCATATTCTTTTTTATTTTATCTTCCTTTTCTTCTTTTTAAACGTTGTGGCTTTCTTTCATTCTAAAAGAAAGCTGAGTTAACTAGTATGGTATTAAAGGCCTATTTCATGTAACAAACAACTAGAAAGCAATTATCCACTTTGCTGTGTTGTCTTTTTATGATGACTTTCAAAAATATGGGGAGATGCCCTGGAGGTAATGAGAAATATGTTTGCATGGTGATGTGTGAAATTAGAGTAAATAAAAGAAGGTAATAATGATCTTTGTCGTGTTTAACAAATCTTTTCTAAAATCTATCTCGATATTTTTTAATATGATTTTTTTATTTATTTATTTGATTCATCATCATATGTTAATTTTGACAGGACTTATATTACTGTATCTGTACATATATTGTTGATTTCAGATAAAAAAAGAATCAAACAGCAACTTATATGTGAATTTATAGAAAAATTTGTAAATAAAGCAAGTAACCAAAGCTATGCAGGATTTAACTACTACTACTACTACAAAAATAAACTTTTCCAATGATGCCATTATTTTATCACATGATATTTTTTCAGAGCCAACTGTACAAGCAGAGCTCAGAGCTGCATCTTTCTCCATATATATACTCCAGGTTTTCCAAGGGGACACTGAGGTGCCTAGAAGTCACTCTAGACACACAATCTCTTCAGGTTTTTCTGACTTTCACCAGGGATCTCCCCACAGCAAGACGTGCAAAGACTACCTCACCAGAAGGCTACCTACAAGGCATATTTAACACTAGCCTGAACAAGCTGTATTTGCTTCTTTTCATGCAGAGATGCTGTGGCTCTGTGTTGCCTCTGCAGAATGACTAAGCTTCTCCGTTCTCCCAAAGGGTCAGGCCAGACTTGAGAAGTTCACCTCTGTGACTTGTGTTCATGATCGGGTCACTACACACAGGGAGTAGAGCCACAGCTATACAAAAGTTTACCTTAGTTATGAGTAAGAAACTAATAACCTTAAATTTCTCAAGCCGTTCTTCCCAAAGCTCTGACCAGGTGATGTATGCTATCTCACTGACAGACCATGATTAAAATTGGGAGATTTTTCTCTTCAATCAAGTTGTTTTACAACATGACAAAGCCTGACTTTCCCCTATCAGGGCTGAGGATCACCTTCTAATAAAAACATCCATTTAAGTAGCATTTCGATTCAGCTAAATTTACCAGTTACAGTATGATACTGTCCAGTTCTGGTATTTTGCTGCTGATAACTTCATGAAATTCCTGTAATGCATTTATAACGCGAGGAATATAGACAGCAACTGCAGACACAACTCCAAATTCTGTAGCAAAAACAACCTGGTCAGCATTCCAGTATAGCAAAATCCTTGACAACATCAAACCCTGTCAGTCATCTCTGACTCCATTTAAGAACTCACCATCACTGATGCAAGCTCAGAGTTGGTTTGGGGGTGTGGAATACTTTCTGTCATGAGCCCAAATCCTGTGGAGTTAGAGATCCTGTCGCCACGACCTGAAATACTATCCTCATCCTTGAAAATCTTTTGCAACAAAACACACGTAATAAATAAGCAAGTTAAGAGAAAGGTCAAAAATAAAGTTAATGCTAAATAGAGTATGAAACTAATTTAGAGAGAAGTCAATGAATCTATTGTAAATATGTCTGGATATAAATTTACCATTTACTTATAATTGGAGTTCGAGACTAGTGTCCTTCAAATTTGACTGACTTCACCTAATTTCAATGAATATGCTCCATTGGTAAGTAAGCATTTGGTAAGTAACATAAATTCAACTTTAGTTGCATCTGAGTAAAACAGGATGTTGTCTGAAAAGAAAAGTTTTGGTCATTTATTTTAGTAACTTCATTTCAGTAATAAACGTGAGATGGATTAAATGCATATAATTAAAATTCAGTTTCTTTTAAAGTTTGAAAATTAGGCACATAAGTGTTTGAGGGAAGACTGCTGATTTGATATCAAATGATCATTTATATATTCTAGAAGGGTGGTAAGCCCCAAATAGGTAGCTGGGTTAAGCATACTAATGGATGGTAGAAAAAAAAAATGTTGTAGAGAATGATTCACAACCAAGGGTTGACAGTCTGAGGTCATGTCATGTCATGTCATAAAATATGCAACATAGTCTCGTGAACTGACATTTGCTCCACTATTAGAGACACACACATTTATTTTGCTTTATTAAGATTATCTACTTGCTACAAAATACCCCTTCCATTTCAGTTCAGTGTATTTACATAGTGCCAATTAGCAACAAATCTCATCTCAAGGCAGATTTTAAAAAAAATTCTCACATTGTGCAGCACATTTTAATTCAATGACATGCTTCTAAACATGCTACCTTAAGCAATAGTTCTTAAGATGGTTCCCAAACTTTTGGAAAGATGTAAACTCACTGGCTTTCATCTTTTTGCAGAAGAAAAAAGCCTCTGTCACTTTAAACTTTGGCAAAACTTTGAGTGATGATTTCCCTGTTCTCTTTCTCGAGGGTATCAGTGTTTACTTCATAGCGCAACATATTTAATTTGTAAACAGAATGAGCACCTACTGGTTCTACCCTCTAGACATGATTGGGTTTTATGAAATAGCAGAGGTTCAATATTCTCATCAATAAATAAATAAATAAAACACCCAGACTTCTATTGATTACATTACTAACTGTCTGAGAAAGTAAAAATGAAACTTCAACACATTGCGGCTTCATGTGCGTCCTCTGGCCTCACAGTTGATGGATGAACTCAGAGTAATTGTTGGCATGGCTTATTTCATAAACCAGAAGGTAGCAAGTTGCTGTATTACTCCTACCCTATCCTATATCATGAAACTGTGTGTAGGAAATTGTCCCTTTCTTTAATTATTCCCTTGCAGACAAGGAGGCTCATCAGTGGGCTAAGTTAGCATTTGTGTCACTAAACTTTGCCTAAAATACATAATCAAAATCTCGTATTTCAGCATCAAATCACCTATCCAAGTGTTGTCTAGTTTTTTATGCAAATTATTCTGAATATAAAATTAGGCAAGAAAATTTCTTTAGAATTAAAGAAAGAATGCCATAAACGCCAGGTCACGGAGGTTACTTTCTTAAGAAACAAAAAATTTGCCTCATAGAGAAGCAGCTTAATTTTCTTAAAAAAAAAAACAAACCAAAAAATAAAAAAGAAAAGAAAAGCTATTGCTACCAGGTTCCTGAAACTACCTGAATAGGGGCAGTAATTTGCTGACTGTACTTTATTTTTTTTGTTTAAAGCTAGATGTTTACTGCTAAAATGTCAGCTTAGCATATGTGGTCGACATGCCCACTTTTTGTTTAGTGAAAATGTCATAGTATTCGACAGCATAACTGAGACCCTTTAGTCTGACGAAACAAACTCACAATACTGACTCTTTAAAGAAGTGAGGTTTTCTTTTTCTATTTAATACATCACTTTATGCAAATATATCAATATTTATACAGCATATTATGCAAATATGAGACCCGTGGACAAGTCTTAACAGCAGATCCATCTTCACACCTGAATTTTAAACTCTTCACTGTTTTTTTTTTAAACTTCCCCAGTGGTTGGGAGTAACAAATAAGTTTTTAGAAATGTTACTTTAATAGCTCAAAATACATGAATATCTATCTTCTTTAGTATCTTAAGATACTACACAATTAAAATATCAGCAGTGCTAAAGGGCCACAGCAGCACAGAAATGAATTTAAATCTGCTGTTTCCTGGAGTTCAAATTAGCTATCAAAGTCTACTTCATCTGTACTTAAGAGAAAATGTAAGGAAATTTAATATCATATTTCCAAATAAGTTGACAAAACAATCATGCCAGATATTACATTACAAACCCTCTAAAGTCCATCAGCATGGGTCCAGTTCTTTCTACATTTTCAAAAGAGCCTTTGCAGAAAATACTTTTCTTTTTTTCCAAAAAAGCAATCAGAGCAAAGTTGGCAGAGCCAGTATTTTTTTCATACTGAGGTCAAGTCCTTTCTCTAATTTACAGACTCTGATAAATAGATCTTTGAATTCATGTCGTCCACACTGTCATACAATGACACAATGACAGTGTGGACAGTGTGGAAAAACTGTTTGCTTGTGATTGTCTGCAACTGGCCCAAAACTCCACAGCACAATACAAATGCAAATTTGACTACATTATGCTTGCTTTAGCTTTTTTGGATGGGCTCCCTCTCCATTGCAGAATCAATTTTATTTTTTAAGTCTTTAAGCTCCTGACTGTGCACAACCCCTGGAGATTACTGAAGTCATGTCAGCAGGTGTAATTAGTTGGTATTCACATCAAACAGTCACAATATTTTCATAGAATTTTATTTTTATTTGTTTTCATAATTATGCTCTTCTGCTTCTGCTAATTACCATTCTTTTAGATTCATGTGCAACCCTTTGGCAAACTGTGGTGGTATGTCAAAGTACTGTTAAGTACATTTGAAGTCATCCGACTTTAAACTCACACAAAAAATTCAGTATATTTTATGTTAGATTTCTCTTTTACGGTTTGCCATGTTATTCTATTGCCCTTGTATGCTGATACTGCATGCATGTATGCAACTTCTATTTATCCAGGTATGTATCATTGAGATAAAAAAAGTCTTATCATATAGAGAGACATGGCCAAAACACATCTTTTGTGGGTCTAAATATAAATATATGAGGCACATATATCCAGTTTGTCACTTAGCATCAACATCTAGAGGGTATTAGTTGATCAAATTTTATTTTGATCTTCCAAACTGTGTGATTGCTGAAACAACTAGGGATATTTCAATGATCTGAAAAGTTTTTAAGTGGCCTTTTTTTTTTCTACAACAAGCATTCACCATGCTGAGGTGAGCAAGTCTTCATCCGGTATATTTTATGATTGGACTAATCAGTGAACAGAAAGAGAAGTTGTGAGCGATGATGTCGAGGAAGTGAAGAAAGTCATTCAGTCCATATTAACATTCAAATATTAATTCAATAGTTGAATTAACATTAACAGCCACCTCGTTCGGACTGCCACTGCTCTCTTCGCAGTGGAGGGTGGTTGTTTACAGTACAGGCAATTTTTGGTAAGCTTCTTAGAGTTGAACTGGCGCATTACATACGTTAAACCATTAGTGATTGGGTAAAGGTTAAAACATCAACAGCATCCACAGCTCCAGGAAGCTATCATTTTTTCTATATCCAGAAACTCTGTACAAAACAAACTTCGTAGGATAGGAGTTTGGTTTTTACTAGGCTACTCCCAAGGTAAACGCTGTGCTGCTTCCTGCAGTTATTTCTCCATTCTGATTTCTGGATCCTTCACTTCAAGAAGAAACCTACAATAAATCTCTGGATCTTTGTCTTCTTAACTGACAACCTAAAGGCGCCTCTTCCTTATCACCTTCATCCTTCAAACTGATTTGTCCACCTTCCAACGCTCTCACCGTTCGACTTGGAACAGGTCGAACGGTGAGGTCTGTTCCATCACTCCACCGGCTCCAAACCTGCAAGGCAGACCTACATTCTGGATTCCATTCATTCCTCCTTGGCATTCATCCTTTTAAATCAACAAGTAAGATTCTCCTATCATCACAACTACTATAATCTTCCTCTTTTGCTCTTTTCCTGACAGTGCTCCCGCTTCTCCATGTTCCAAGCACCACCCAGCCCAAGGCAATCACTTTATTCATTATCATTGAAATCAATACACCTGTTTATCTCCTGAGAGTTAGAAAATGCCTAAATGTTTTATTCCCAAGCATCCCCATTTCTCCTATTGTCTTCAGAACCTCTGTAATACTGTAGATATTTTACAATAGAACCTAACAAACATTATTCCACTTTCTTATTCAGCAAAACATGACTGTTTTTCAAACCATTTAGCTTTGATAAAAAGCATTAAGATATTAAGCATAAAATCACTATATTTTTCAAACTATTCAGCTTTTGCTTGTCACTATAGTATCTTATTAAAACTTACAATATAAGATTATATCTGTCTGCATATGAAAGTATTACTAAGGTTTTACTTGGGCTGGTCTGTAGAATTATAACACCATAAAAAGGACATAAGAAACAGTATTTCTTTGCACATATTAAGCTTTGTTCTTAAGTTTATGCCAACTATGCACAAATAAGTTGAAAGTGTTATATTTGCATATGAACACACACTTCCTCTATAACTCTTTTTCTGCTGCCCTTTTTGTTGTTTTCTTGTATTATTTTGCAAACAAGCATGTTTTGCCATATCTTTTGTACAACAGCACCCATAAGTCTTGGCTAAACTAACATAAGTTCACAATCGCAATTTAATCTGTTTTTCAAAGAAGATCATTTTAAAATGCAGTTTTCTGAGACAATGATTGCCTTTGGGAGCAAGTGTTGATAAAACAGACTGTGTACTACCAGATGTAGTAGAGATAGAAGGAACGACAGTCAAAGCTTGGGGAACCACAGTTTATGCTACAGTGACAACAGAAAATTCAACTAGACCTTTGAGAAAACCATGAGTGTTTGTTGTAGCGAAGTATGATTTGAAAGAATGTGTTGTTGTAATTTTATGTGCCCTCTAACGGTAAAATGTTTGACGTCCACGAATCCCATTATTTTTAAATTCTTTCCTAAATTTTCTATTATTTTACCCACGACAATTAGCTGTAGAGCCTGCACTGGTCTAAGCAACATAAATGGAACATTGTTTCACTGCAGCTTGTACGTGATTATGAATTAGTATTTTAACTTCCCTCTCATTTAACACACACAGAAGCAGTAACTTCAGCTGACATTTAAGGACATGCAATAAATTAACTCTGGATAGACTTACAAATCAAGAGGCATTTACAGTTTTCTTACTTTTGATATTTTCACTGCTACATCATTGTAGGACAGTTAATCCCACACAAATAAAACACTGACTGATCATGTGAAAAAAGGAAGACTTTTAGCTGCTTCTAATTATTGGTGCTCAGTTTTATGGAACTAGTGCAAAAGGTAATGAAATGAAAATAATTTCCTCACAAATGTGTAAAAATAACAAAGTAGGCATTTTTAAATATCCTGAATTACATGGAATGCACTGCAAGCTTTAATAGATGGAAACCAGAAAAAAGCACTTATCTCCAAATCTCGCTTGCATTATCTAAAGAAAAAAAGTTCAAAATATTGCTTAGAAACTCTTCAGTTACAGTTTATTAAGCCTTTTCAGATTTGTGATTATTCAAATTCTTCTTCTTGACATTTCCCTCATGACAAAGGGTGCAGTAAGCAACCCTCTTTTCCAAAATTTGCATAATCTTCCTGTCATCTCAGTGCTGTTGTGTGCTGTCTCTGCCCTTTCCACTTCTTTCTCTGCCTCAACTGTCATTTAAATATGAACCTGATTAATTACAATTTGAAATTGTCCATCCAATTAATTTTAGATGGCAATGTTACTGTCTGTGTCTAAACTTTGAAAAAGGAACACATGCCGCAGAAAAATTATTTGCAGGCTGGAGGCTTCTTGTTCTAAACTTAATAAGACAAAAAATATCACAGATTTATATATTTAGACACTTTTTTCATATTTGCTTCTTCAAGTGTAGATATGAAATTTATATATTTTGCAGTATTACTCACTGAACTTCAATGGTGTAAGAATTCCAACATGAAACTAGAAAAAAACACATCACAGTACATTCAGAATTTTAAAATAAATGTGTCAGCCTCCATTATTGAAGAGGGCTTCAAGCTCTAATAAGGACACTGGGGGCTCAGCAGCATTTCGGAGAGACACACAAACAGTACAAAATCTTCTGCCGGACCAGAGACTTTCATGTCAAAGACACTCTAAAATTTCAAAGGTGACAAAAAGGCAGACATCATGCTGGAAGACTGCTCTAACCCTCTTGTAATCATTCTCCATAATGGCACTTCAGATGTAATCCCAAGGGGCTATTTGAGAGAGAGGAAAGACCTAAATGAAAACACAAGTCTCTGGAAACAGCATGGTGTGTCAAAGATTGTGGCTTTCAGTGATTGCAGCAGTTGCAGATTATATATGGCTTTTTGAAAAATTGGCCACACGCTAATGCTTTTCAGCACAAACAAATCCAGGGACTGACATACTTGAGATACCCATGCAAACAGGTTTTGTGTTTGAATACGGTCAAGCAATAATCATCTAGGCCTGTTCTCCCTTTCTTTCATCCTCTCTGCTGAGAAATCTGTCCTTACCCAGTTTAAACAAGCTGTTAAAGAGGCAGATGCTGCTTGCTCTAATTCTAGTCTCCACAGTATAGTGTACTGTTGAGATGAGATGTTTACATATGGTCCAAAAAGACATATTCCTGTTTTTTTATTATTATCCAAAATTAAATAAGACTTGTTTTCTAGATTACTTATTTTAGAATGGTTTCACTTCACCAAAGAAGTTTACACAGCTTTCCTCGTTATTTGGGAGAGAGAATTACCTTTTAACTGTAATACTTAGGCCCAATATTTTCAGAATCGTTTCATAATCTCCTCACAATAGTTTGTGGGAATTTTGGTCCATTCCCCTTGACGGAACTGTTGTTACTGATGTTTGTAGGCTGCCTTGCTTACATATACTTTTCCAGTTGTGCCCAGAAATTCTAACCAAACATTTTAACTAGCCTTTACAAAACTGTGAGAAAGAAAAACGCTGGATTCACAAAATTGGTTTGCCAGAAGTCCATAACCTTACTCAGCAGTTCTGCAGCAATTGCTGAGACTTTATTGTTCAGAAAATGTAATAAGAAATAGAGAAAATTGAGTAGATTGAAACATATGTTAAATGATAAATGGCCTGTACTTGTATAACACTTTATCAAGTCCAGAGGACCCCAAAGTGTTTAAAACTACAATCGGTCATTCACCCATTCATGCACTTTCACACACTGATGATGGCAGGCTATTGCATTGTAGTGGTGCCCTGGGGCGGTCTAACAGAAGCAGGGCTGCCATGCATTAACACAATTGGGCTCTTTAACCACCAGCAGCAGGTAAGGCGGTTGAAGTGTCTTACTCAAGAATGTAAAGACAGAGACATGGACATAGAGCAGGGGATAAAACTAGCAATACCAGTCTCTACCATCGCCATTGTCCCATATGACTCAAACAGAATATAAAGACCAGGCACCAGGAAAGACTGAGTTATACTTTCCTGCACTCCTAGAAACTCCAAGGAAGAAGAGGGTAAGAAAGTGGATTTTGCATGCTATTTAAAATCCTACATTTTGAACTCAAATGCTGTGAATTAACCTACCAGAAGCTTACAAAGGCATAACATCTCTATGGCTTTGCTTTACATAAATATATGAAGGCATTGTAATCTTACTATATATTAACTCCTGAATTAATTCCTTTTCTCTCTTATTATTAATAAAAACATGTTTGGTAATCATAGATCATCTAAAACTCTAAATGTTTAGTCTCATTTCAAACCATACAATTAGAAAAAGGTTACGTCTTTTAATATAGCACAGACATCTAGCTTCAATTGTACTGTTTCAAAGTATATTGTCAACATTATCTCAATATCCTTAATTTTAAGTAGTGCAAGAAAAAATGCTCACGTCTAGTCAAATACAGCAGTTGACCTTTTGTCAAAAACATTTTAATAATCAGAAGACAAAGTGGTCTTTCTATTTTTAGATTTTAGAGGTGACAAACTTGTCAGTCTCAGCTGTCAAAGCAGTTCTATTTAAGGAAACATTTTACATCAGCCCCCTTAGTTGTCTTAATTGCTCTTCCTTCCCTTTGACTCCAGAGGAGGTTATTTGCGACATCCTGAATGATATTGACTACCTCATGAAATACTCCACCAATAGGCAGTCTGAGCAAATGTATAGTTTACTAATATAAATGTAAGATGCCTGATTATTTTGTCAATGAGACCTTGTGCTATACCCTGTACAAGCACTCTGATTCAAATGCCCTAAAAATGATAACCTGAGCTCAACGCCAGCTGCTTTCAGCTTACTTTCAAAGAGATTACTAATATTCCTGAAAGTGTGCCTGTGTTTGTAAATCAAACTAGATTTACTACATTGCCTTGGCTGGCAGTAGGTACAGAATTTGGTGAAGTAGCTTGTTCCAATTAAGAGTTTTTGACGCTAATCGGGAGCTGTTTCTGCTCTTTCATGGTTCTCTGCTACATGTGTAAATTGGTACATGGTAGTACAAACTCATAAGAAAAGATTTCCTGTAGCATTTTTGACACTTGCTGGCATTCTTCATAATTATGTGTAGGAACCATTGAAATAACCTTATTTTTATGGAGTCATAAGAATCTCACACAGAAGAAAAAAAATCTGAAAAACCCACCCATTAATTTAAGTAGTCAGAACTCTGGTTAAGCCACTACAAAATGTTAACAGTTCTTTCATGCTGAAGAAACATGGTGGTAAAATAAAAATATTTCTTTCAATTTAAATATACCAGGGGATGAACAATTTTGGGCTCAACTGTGTTGTTTTGTTTAGAATCCTATTGTATTTTCACTAAAAACTGCCATATTTATTTTTTTCTCATTTAACATTAACTATGACAATTATTCATTGTCTTTATATGTTTACATTGAAATGCAATTTATGGTTTTTAATTTACTTTTAGTTAAGAGTTCTTTTTACAGATAGTTGTAGGGCACTACATTTGTGTTTATTTTTAATATACTAGCCCATGTTCTAATAAGTAATTTTACCTTTCTTTATGGCAAGTTTTAATAAGATGGCATTAGGAAAATATGTTCTTTATTTGACATACATGCACTGCTTTTCCAAACTCAAGAAATATTTTTTTTCATTTTGCCTCTGCATCCTGTTTAGCAAGTAATTTTTAAATGATTGTCATTTTTGTATTGACCAAAATAAATGGTAATTTCCAGGCTCCTCTACCTGTCTGCTTCAACCTAATGAAATATTTTAAAATAAGAGTAGCTGTTGCTGACTGATAAAATAAAATAAAATAAATAAATATATATTTTCTCTATTCATCAAATGTATTCAAACTAAATGATGGAATGTTCCCATATATTTTAAAGGATGTTTGTCCAGTAAAAGACACCTTTATTTCAACTATTTTTTGCAAGTCTTCATCCAGTAATTGTGGATTTGCAAATCGATATTTTTTCATTTGTAACAAAAGTGACACAGCTTTTTGTTGGTCAGAAATTTCTGTGTTCACTGGGGTTGAAAGGATATTGTAAATATCTTGTGGCTATACTCACAGATGCAGTGTTAATCAAATCAACATCCCAAGTTGGCAGTTTAAGCCTGACCAAAACCTGCTCTTTTCCCCACATAAAGCAGCAATGCATGCAGCGGCTGTGACATTCGGTGGGCGAGACTGCAGTTCAGTATGGCCTTTGGCTGCCTAATGAGATGGAACATTTGGCCACTTCTGAACTGGCTGTTTCATTATGAGAGCAGACAACTGCAAAACCCATTTAGCAGCCAAATACCTGGGGTTTTGATTATGACAAAGCTGCATGTTTCCCCCATGTGCCTGTCACATTATCAACCAAAGCCAGTGCAAAATTTAGAGAATTTACTTATCCTTATTTTTTCTCTCTCTCGTTGTCAAATTAAAAAGCGTTGGGGACAAGCTGATTTGACACATAAGTACACGTTCTTCCTTTAACTGAGAGGATGTGAAAGATTCATTGTTTTCTCCTAAACAATGATTTTCTATGTGTGGTTGTCAGTCTGAAACATGCTGCCTTTTATTCCATTTTTTAAAAACTGTAGTTCATGTGCTTTAATCAAATGACACCTGGCTAAGCTCTCTTTCTCAGATTCTTGACAAATGCAGGAGCAAAAATGGCTATCAGAATCCACATTAAATATCAGCAATGACAGATATTTATTCTTGTATATTTGAAGATTCTAAACTAGAGACACTTTGTGTCTGCAGTTCATATTTATCTTGACAACTCCCTCCTTGGTTTCCCTAACATTTAGTACATCACACTTGACTGTGGCGAAGCTTGTCTGATTTACATGTTAAAGATGAAGCACTAGTCAAATAGGACCCAGAGGCATACTACTGTACTTCCACATTGCCAATATCAGATCTGTGTCTGTTCCCATGATAACTTCTTTTGCCTGCATTAGCACAAAATAATTTTTTTAGGTCATGATATTAAAGCCCAAGTAGCCCAAAATGTATCTCTTAAATGTATTTGAAAGTGCTCTGGAAACTGAAATTTAGCGTACATGTAAAACACTGAATGATGGAAACTCACCCTGCACTCAACCCCAATAACACCTTTCCCATAGTGAAACTTGGTGGTGGTCGAATCATATTGTGGAAATCATTTATTTCACATGCAAACGCAGTGCAAAATGCAGGACTCTCTACAACTTGTTGAAAAATGTCTTCATGTTTCTCCCTCGTAGTGGCCTATCAAATGAAATCTCTGAAATAAAATGAAAATTTTGTCTCTAACTAAATTGTGGTAATACTTTTCAGAACAATTACTATATGTTCTAATGGAGTATATCTGCAATATATACTATGTATTTTTTCCCGATAAGGTAAAAAGGCCTGGCAGAGTAACAAAAATACTCTGAAACAATCTAAAATATATACACTTTTGATTTCAGGAAATTTGTTGAGGTCGTCAGGTCCTAAAGCAGGTAGACAGTGGAAGCTTGGAGTAAAATCATATCTGTGTTCACTGATATTTAATTCAAATGCCCTTCAGATATTTGGCCAAAAGAAAAACAGTAGTTGCAGAAAACATGAGTTTATCCCAAAGCAAAAGTAAATAAATAAGAGTTCAGCAGTGTGTGTTGGGGGACCGGGGGGGGGGGGGGAAGAAAAGCATTTATTACAGAGAGATTGTGAAAAAAATTATCTTAAGTTTAAGTACATTGTTTTTATCAGCAACACACAGCTTATATTGACATTTTTAGAATTCTTTCTTTCCTATTAGGCATTAAATTATTTCCCCTAGTTAAAATTTGAGGATAGAAAGATACTGAAAATTGAAACTGAATGTAAAAGCTATGTTTGGGGTAATTAGTAGAATCAGTAAATATGGGGATGGTTCATTAACATTTTCTTAAATAAAAAGAGTATCCTTGAAGTTGTCCTATGATGTTCTGCGTTATGTTTGTCTGTGAGGGTTGGCCAATAGGTAAATGAGCTGATTGCATTAAAGGACTCTCCAGGAGTAATGTTGGTGTCTCTCCAGGATAATGATGATGGGCAGCAGCTTCAGGCTGCCAGGCATGAGGAGTTGCAGTAGCACAATGAGTACTGGATGTGTCATTAGTAATTACTCTCAGCTACAGCAAGGGACTGGGGTCAGAGCAAGTGTGGGTCGGCTGCCTGCTGCGCCAAACTGAATGTATTCCCAATGCTGGATCATCTATTCTGCATCGTTTTGACGCCACAAGCAAACTTTATTTCCCTTTCAGCCTGTGGCTTTTTTTCTAGGTTTGGAAATCCAGTTTATGTCCCTCATTCCATCTACAAATGTGCATTACATAGTTTTTAATTGAACAGAGCTACAATGTGTGGGAAGGAAAAGGAGCTTCACCTGTGTGCAAAAGTTTTAAACCAATTTTAATTTATATTTTGCAATCACCAAGGGAGACCTTCTCATACGATATTTTAATTTGATCTTAAAATTATAGGGTCATGCCTTTAACCTGTCTACAGCAGGTATACAGTTGCTGACAGTTATATGGGAAAAAGTAAAAAATGTGATAAAAGTGTGCAATGCATAATAACATTGGTCTGGCCTTTGGCTTTTCAAATATCCTGTTAAGTGAAAAAAATGGTAATGGTAAAACATTTAATAGTTGTTTTATGTTGTTTCATTGCAAATATTTTTTGAATTAAGACAAGGTCTTTAGTTTAACATTTTTAAATGAAAGACCCAGTCTAAACCCACAATGGAGATGTTTCACCCCAACCTTGACAAATGTTCATTCACTGTAACCTCCGACAAACTGCTAAAAGTTTATTGGAATGACCTGGACAGTATAATCAAAAAGATTTTGTTTTTTGTTGCTTATTTGTTATGCTATCAATGAAGTAGTTAAGACATTATGTAGTTAAAAGAGCAATATGGAACAAACGTCAAACAAAATAGTATTATGTGAAGCAGTTTTGGATCAATAAAACTGCTTGAGATATAAATTTTTTATGTTTTAGTAAGCATTGAGGTAGACTTTTGAGCTTTGTTTTTTTTTTTTACATTAATCATAGTATTAAATATTCAGCTTATATTAAATATATAACAGATTAGGTAAATTAACTTCCATAGTAGCTATGTAGATGGGATTTAAATAACATATCAAACAATAAAAATAATCAGTGTAGCTCTCATAAGTTTGGAGACTTACCATCCTCTCTAGATTTTTGAATAAATGCGTCAACACCACTTTCTCCATAGTTTCCCTCTGAAGCTACAGTGGAGACATAATTCCAGCGCATGGCTTTGACGATGTCAACCATTGCCTGAGCCTGGTAGGTGTCTGGGGGCACCACACGGGAGAAGAAGTCATAGCGTGTATTATCACTCAGTTCCGGGGCTGTAGAAGCATAACTCACTTGAGGGATCTGTAGAACAAAAAGACGGGAGCAAAGAGACAGAGACGGTTACACACGGAGAAATATATAAACAACAAACTTACTGTGAATTCATTAAATATGCAGCAAAAGGGTACTGCGTACACAAACATATTAACAATATGACACCTAACATCTGCTGAAATCTCTCAGCAACTCCTCTGTGGTTGTTCGCCCTCTGGAGTTGTCACGTTTTAAATAGTCCTGATAATCACAGGTTTAGTTCTTCTTCCTTAGGAGTATTTTTCACACCAGTCAAGCAACACTAATCTGCTCAAAATTCACTGTTTTCTCTAATATGATGTGAAATGCATTTGGTGTTGAAAAACTCTAATGCTGCTAACGCTGCATACCTGAGATGAAAAAAAAAAACACTCAGTAAAAACAAGACATTATTATTACAAGAAAAAAACACTTAAATCTTATTTTGCTTTGTGAAGATTTTTAAAAAAGTATATTATACAGCTTGGTTTGAGGAAAGTTTATGTTTTTCCTTCTACAAGCAAGTGCAGTTCACAAACATACTTCATTTCTTCCATTTTTATTGTTTAGATTGTTATTTGTGGCTACTTTCTCTATTTATGATCTATATTATTAAAATCTCTTCATAGTTTAGAAATAGATAGTTTATTTGTTTTCCACAAAGTGATATTCATGAAACCTGAAGTCATGGTTCTGCCTTCAGGTTGTTGGAAAGGAGGCTTTGGCTGATTGTTGAACTATAGGGAATAATGGCAGATGAGTGATGTTACTGTTTCTCAGTATTGAAAATGTTCATTTAAAGTGGTTTGGGCATCTGATTTGGATGTCTCCTGAACACCTCCCTTCCAGTTATGTCCCACTTGGAATAGATCTTAGTACAGACCCAGAATGCACTTGAAGTTTTTGTTGTGATAAGTAGAAGACAATAGACAAATGGATGAATGGATTGATAGTAAGAGTAGCTTGCTTTAATTTATTATTATTATTTTTTGTTTACTTTAGCTGCTCACCCCTTGTTGGTTAATCCATCTAAGAAACTTTACCAACCGAAGATTTTGCTTCACCAGTAGTTTTCTCCACAAGCAGTGGGCTGACTGCTGTGGGAATAATAACATCCTTTCCACTGTGCCTCACTTCACACAGCAGAGGCCTTTGATGTGATCAGCTGCTGCCCTGCACTGATCCTGCAAGCACCGCTAAAGCCTGTGTTGGGAGCACAGCTGTTCAATGTTTGCCCATGACCTTCTGCTCTGTACAGCTCCTGTAAATCCAGTCTCATTTTGATTTTACTGCAGGAACCCTTTACAGCAGAACTTCTGGGAGCAACAGTTAAAATATTCTAATTCATAAATGACATATTAAAATATGTGTGCATTCTTGCTGGTTTCATAAGCTAGTTTATCAAAAGCAGACTTTCTTACCAAATCAACTCGAAGAAAACAGAGGCTAGAAAAAACATACTGTGTTTTAATGGTTGAAGAAAGGGTTACATTTTAGCCAGATGGTTTTTTTTTTTATTTTTATTATTCAAATTGTATTTGTTCTTGTGTGCTGAGGGTCCAAGTCCTGCTGACCGCCAGTGATAAGCTGATTGCATATTCATACTGAGCTGCATCTGAACCCTGAGTTACTTAGATTGAGAGTTGGGAGAATTTTCACTCACTTCACATTGTGTTTCATTAACTCCTGGAAGCAATGCAAGTGTTAACTTTTCTAACAGCGCCTTGACGTCATGAAGCTGAATCCAGCAGGATGTAAGAGAAGTGTTGCAGAAAGGTGTTTGTAGGGTGTTAATGATGTCTCCTTTTATTTCAGTTCTCTATCACACAGTAAAATGAGACTTTTAGCCATTTGCACCTATATTTCACTTTTTCAAATTGTTTCTCAAAGTGATGTAGTCATGCTAGTTAATTCCATGAGTAAAAATATGCCCTTTAAGAATACAAAATATTTTTTATGCATCAAGTAATTTTTTTTATGTGTATCTTTTTCAAAACTTTTTAAAAGAAAATATGGAGAGACATTGTTGAGATTTATTTAGCTTTCTCAGACATTCCAGGTAAGTACTAAGGTGATTCCTTCCCTACAGGGAACACATTGTTATCAGTATGTCATTGCTTCAGGTTTGTTTTTGTCAGGATCTTGAGATGTTTTGGGCTTTGGGTTCAAACTTTTGATTTCTTATATGTTCTCTGTTATTTCTTTATTAGATTAGTCTTGTTTCTGTTCTACTGTCAGCCTGTTTACAGTTATTTTAGTTAGGGCTATTATTTATTCTGTGTCCTTAGTTTTTTCTTTAGATTTGATTTCCCATTTCCCCTGTTTGGGTTTACGCCCCCTTTCTCTTGTGTGTCCTCCATGTTACCCATTCTGGGTTCCTGTGCATTCTTCCCAGGTTTGGAAAATGTTTTCCAGAATTTCATTTATTAAGACTTTATTTAATAATACTCCTTTGGATTCCACTTGCTTTTAGATCCTCATCCTCTCATCCTCATCCACTCATTACATTTTGACATTTCCTAAATTGGACATGTTAGCAATATCTAAGTAAACAAGGATTCAAGAGGTATTCTTAAACACATGTCTGAGTCACATATACGTTTTTATGTGGTAGAGCCAAAGGATTTTTTTTTTTGCTATATGCATTAGGACAGAAATTGGAAGAAGTTCATATAGACTACTTGACATGTATGTGATGCTGCAAGTCATTACACATTTATCATGACTACTAGTTATGTTATTAATGGACAATATCTCCTTCGCATTTTGGCTCTTCTCTCCCTCCGAATATACTGGACATGCCCAGCCTCCACCAGAAATCATCTGTCTGTTAATATTAAACCGTATTCCCTAAAATACTTTACCGCCCTTGCTTCCGGCAGTAACTAATCTCCTTACTAAAACTTGGCAGGAACAAATTCCAGAATTGGATTTGTTACTTTTCATCCCTGTTGGCTCATAGTTTGCCTCAAACTGACTTGTTTTAACCTAGAATGGCTGTGAAGTGGACTGTGTCAAACTAGACAAGACATTGTCCCGACTTTAGCTAGCCAGATCAACGTTAGACCGTAATTCTGCCCAGGGTGGAACCTAGGTAACATTTAGTAGCATTAATAGTAAAGAACAATCTTCAGCAATATACTATGAATAATCAAAAGCTAACTATTGTTCAATTATTCCGTTTTTTCATGTTTTTTTCTTAATCACAAAAAACTAGAATATTTTTTATTTTATAATGATCTTTATTATGATTAACATTGTGATTAGAATTTTGATTGAAAATGTTTAATTCTGTTAAATTGCATTTCATGACTATTTACTATTCTTGATAACACATGTGGGAGCTGAACTAAATATACTTTGTTCTTTCCTCTGGTTTAATCTACTACCTGCAGCAGTTTATGTGGGGCAAAATAAACGTGCATTGACAAAAGGTTTACTGACTGGGCTAGCATAATAACTATGACCAAAAGTGGCATCACAGCTCCCCTGATTGATAGTATTTCTGTCAATCATTTCTCTCTTAAAAGAAATGCTGCCAATGATAAAACACAGTCCTGTCAAGTGTGAATCTTGACAATTGCTTGACAAAACTACTTTATTCTTATAGGCAAACCAGTGATAATATGGTCATCTTCAACATGACTCTTACAATCTGTTTAAAATGGAGCTGAAGTAGTGGGACTTCCAAATGATAAGTCTTTGTAGATCTACCACAATACACAATATTCCACACCCTTCTCCACAATCCCTTCACACAAGTATATGCAGAATTTCTTTCTAATGCACATTCCAAAACCTCATTCTAGCACTATCTATTTATTTTAATTGGGTTTGGGAAATAAGTTTAATTGCTGCAATGTGAGTTTCAAGTAGATATTTGATGGAGTTTAAATATTCTTACAGTATCCTTTAAATAATTGTGCCTGTTTAAAGATTCACTGAGTCCAATTGGCATTGCATAATGGTGCTGATTAGAACTGTAAAGAAATGTCTCCAACATTTGTAGAAAAAGCTCAGTGCTTCAATGAGCCTTTGGATATATTGCAGTAAATGTCTCCAGAAAAAAAATGCTTGGTGTTAATATTATGTGAAAATGAAATCAGTTCTACATAAACTACAGTAGATAGAGAGGGAAAGTGAGAGAAAACTACTTTTACAATATGTGGTGCAATAACATCTATTTTCAGTGCCACTGAGTGAAAGCTGTTTAATTTCAAAAGGTGGTTTCCAATAGGTTCATTTCATCCCTTGGCAGTCATCTCCAAACAGTGACTGTCCAAGCAAAGCCTAGCAACTGGTGCCACTGGCAGGATGGATGCCACATATCTGTGAATTATCATGAATAATCGCATTTTAGGCATTCCAGAATTATCCAATAAGACCAATATAATCACTGCTCTTTTTTCTACTGCACTGGCCCTTCCAGCCAAAGAGTCTCCCCGCATCCTGGTCTCCACACAGTCACTATTCTCTGAAGCAGAAACCTCAGCTTCCAAAATGCTGTTTAGAGATGAGTCCTGTCTTCCTCCACTGTAAATGTCAAATTTGAGATTGGTCCATAAGTTCTCAGTTGTGTTTAGGTGAGGTGAGGAAGCTGGTAAATACCGTGGCCCCCTTCTATGCCATGAACCTCCATCTTTATTACAGCTTGAAGGACAAATCTTGCAGAAACTGGCTGATCCAAGGGTTGTAAATAATATTGCTTTAATATCACTATAAGTGTACAGCAATTTCATACAGGAGCCTAGAGCTGCCACCTGAGGAAATGACAAATAGAGCTATATAATGTGAAAACTTTCTCATTTCAGCAATATATTTTTCATGTTAGTACAATATGCTATTATGATATTACAAGATAACTTTTGTTTGGTGTTAATGTACAATAATTGATATGTCCCACTCTAATCATATCATCTATGGTAGTCAATCTGACTAGGAAATTGCAATTTAAGTTAATTCCATTTACAGAGACACAGAAAGGACAGACCTGCGGTACACAGCAAGTCTTTCTGCTCAGTCACACACATCTTCATTACACTCTGCAATATCCAAGGTGAGACATCAAGATAAACTCTGATCATCCTGTTTTGCAGACAAACCATGAGGTTTATGTGCTTTCTCTCCAGCAGTGGTTTTAACAATACCAGTGCTATCAGGCCCCATGTAGAAAAAGGCTGCGTACTCTACAGCTTGCTTTGACCTGGATAGTAACAGCAGAGTGAATCTGCTGAGTCACAAAGCTGTTTAGATCTATAGACCCATTGTTTCTTAGATCAATCTAATGAGAAGAAAGAGAACAACACAATCTCCATAGAGACGCTTTTGCCAGGAAGCAAAGTCCAATAGGATACAACAGGTGTTAATTTAATGATTTTTCAGGACTCACTGTTTACAGTTCAGAGCGAGTGTTCCCATTTGTCCTCAACAGCCGATTAGATGAATTTGCATTGCACTTTAACAGCTGTGTGTCTTTGTAAAAATGTTAACAGTAAAACAGATCAATAAAACTGCACAAGCAGAGAGCCATAACATTCTTGTTTATAATGTGCTTGCTTCAAATGTAAGTTAACACAGGAATAGATGGTAAATGTCTCACATAAAGTATGAGTTTAATTTATTGAGTAAATCCGATTTCTTTTTTTTTTTCATGTAGTGTCCAACTTAGAGGGCATAGAGTTATAAAACTTCAATGATTAAACCCAGCAGAACCTAACTGGCAGAAGCTAATCACTGGAATGCAATTAGTTTCAGAAAATTAACAAACGAAATATTGAATTATAAAAATATGAAAGATTTATTTCTTAAACATTTATTAAGTTGTTTATTGTACTGCTCATAACTTATCCTCCTCCTCTTCATTCTCTGCCTAATTCAGAGAGGATTCATGACATACATTAGAAATATAAAATTCAAGTTCCAATCAACAGAAACAAAACTAAGGCAGAGAGCACATCAGCTACACAGCAGCTTTAAATGAGCAGAGCTCATCCTTTGGTGTTTATGCTTTAGCTACAGCTTGGAAGTCTTTATAGATTCAGGGAATGCAAAAGCCCCAGACAGGCAGTGTCAAACTTTGCTGTCAACAAATGCATTTATTGTTCCGTTAGGAATGAAAGGCGCATCAAGAGTATTTTTCAAAAAAAAATACAAAAAGGTTTGCCAATGTCTCCTGGTGTCAGATCACAGTGAACGTCTATTGTAACACTTATGAAAAATGTGGCTGTTTTGCATGCAAAGTGGGTTTTGTATATCAGAGTCAAGCTGTGTTTACTGTCATCCCCTATTCAGCTGAAAGTCTACCATATTTAACCATCAATGTTATACAATAGTCCTTCATTACCATTCTGTGGAGAGGTAATTCAGGGTTACTATATTTTGGTTGTTTGATTAAGTGCTTTTTGCATGACAATTGGGACTATACTATGTATAAAGGCCATGCTAACCAAGCTTTGGCTATAATCTGAATGTGTGCACCAACTGGCAGATTTATTACATGTAACACACTTAAATTGCAGCTCTACATGTTTCAAGAGGAAAAATGCTATTTTCTATTTTTGTATCTCTTGCAATCATTTTGTTAGAAATATTTAGTATATATTATCTTTGTTTGCTGTGTTTGTTATGTGAAGTTGTTTTGTTGTACAACAGCTCCCATTGTTCTGTGAGTTCATCAGTTCTTGAATTGTAGCTACAGAAGGAAGCAAACAGGAACTGAATTCTGCACTTTTCACTCTGCACTACGTCAGCCCGTAGGTGCAACACACCTGTGACTCAAGAGAACAGAAGAAGCAGCAATGCTTTGTAATTAACTCAAGATAACAGAATAAGCTATGTAACTAGGGACCGATCTAAAGAAATAAAAAGGTTTGGCAGAATGTGCTTCAGAATGCTGGCAAATTGTAATCACGCACGCTCCTGTCCGTTCTCCTTGCAACAAGTAAATCTAAAACTCTCTTGTCTTTCTCCTATTTGTGTGGTGTTTGAATGTTTTAGGTTGTTTGAACTTGACACAATTTCAATTACAGGTTAAGAACGCTTCTCCATTATATTAACATTTGGTCCAAGTCAACTTATTTAGTAACCAAATCAGGTTAAAATTCCCTACAAATTATATATATATATATATATATATATATATATATATATAGGTGCAGTGCATAATAATGGGGCATTGGAAGACACTAAGAATTGGATTTTGTTTTCCTGTTTTGGATGACAGTTGCTTGAGCAACCACTTTAGGCTTCCATCTGTTTCTCCTTCCTCATCATGGCCCTGGAACAATCTGAACCATTACACAGATTGTGCATTCATTACTTGCAAATAAAACTATGATTGCAGGTCATCCCATTGCCCAGATTCTCATTTATAAACTTGTAGTATTCTTTTGCTCCTTTGTGCACTGGACTTTCTATGTTTAAGATTTATTTTCTTCCTACTTCACTGATGAGTGTCCAAATAAAAAAAAAAAAAGTTTTTTTTTGTTTTGTTTTAATCTGTTTATTTGATGTGTGAAAATGTTTTCTTATGTGGGAGTCAAATAAAATAAACTATATAAGCCAGGCATGTGAAACAGAAAGTAAATTTATGGATGTTCAAACAATTTTAGGAAGAATTGAAATCTAAACAAATCAAAATCTTAGGTATGCAGAGCTTTATAAAGTTACAAAAAAAAGTAGAGTGCATGTGTATTCCCCCCCATTTTTCCAAATATCTAGCTGTAATCAAGACACTATGCAGGATATGCATCTGACCCATAATGTCTTTGTTACACCCCCAAGGTCTAGGGGTTCAGGGGCGGTAACATAAAAATGTCCACAGAAAATAGGGGATATAAAAAAAGTGATTTAAAAAAGAAAGTTTAAAAAAGAAAAAAACACAATACAATTTAACCCAAGTAATACAAAAAACAAGGAGGCCTAACAAACTGAAGAATATTAAGTGCAAATTAAATTACAAAGTGTCCAAACAAGTCAATCCAAAATAAACTCAAATAACCCAAAAGGAAAAAAGATACAAAAGAGAGCAACAAGCCTCCCAAACACAATCTTCCAGCTTGAGAAAGCAAACTACAGCACAGTCAAACTGTTTTATCAGAACAAGCAACAAAATGTTTCAAAACTGCTAAAAGCAGTTGCAAATAACAAAGGTGGGGAACAGCTACACAAAACCTCTTCCTACAAGCTGCCCCTCTGTAGGAATATTTCAGGAGCCTTTTAAAGGAACAGGTGCGGCTCATCAACATCTGATTGGCTTGCAATCCTCTGCTGGTCCAATGAGGTCACTGCTCCTCTGCAGCCAATCAGGAAAGGTGTGCACTCACAGCTGAACCTGCATAACAAAAAAAAAAAGGAATCTGCACAGCCTCAAGAGACCAGGGGCCATAACAGTCTTTAATATCCAAGGCAGGTTTAGGTCTAGAACTCATTGGCTCTCTTGAGATTTACACTAGAGCATTAAGGTGAAGAACGCATCGGAGTCTAACTGTTTGTGTGAATCAGTGTTAATCTAGCTTTATTTCTTTATTTCTGAAAATGCACAATGTTTGATTTGGTTGTTTTACAATTTAGCAACCAGTGCCTTTGGATTCTATTATCTTTAATGTTCTTAAATGGGGTTTGCAAGTTGCTCCTGCTTTTCTCATTTGTTGTTAATTACTTGTACATGTATTCATGATCATGAATGTTTGCACATGCAAAGCCAAGAAGCTCAGAAGCAATCCTTGCATAGATATTTTGAATCTATAAGTATACTATAGTTTAACTGCTAATACAAAAACATTGTTTTCAATTCACCTTTAAGATGAGATGTATTTAATTTTCCTCCTGTTGTCACTAGCTCATTTTTTACTTTTTGCAAACCAAAATACAAATTCTCTTACACATGGATTAAATATTTGACAGTCTCCAACTCTCCTTGTTGGCTCTCCTGTTGTGAAATCCACTCTGTCCTGATCCAACAATATTTTTTTTTACAAGCAATAATTAATTATACCATTGGCAACTGTAATTAATTATCTCATTACAAATGAAATTACCTGTACTCACCATGGAAATTATTCCAAATGAGGTTTGATAATGCTTTGAATTTTGAGCTGAATGACATTTGTGACTAATGAATGATTGCAGAAAGAACAGTGCTGTTATTCATTACAGACGTTTGACCAAAGCTTTGTCTAATTATATTGAATGAAATTAATTTAACCAACATTCACAGCCATACAGAAGGAAATATTATCAACACCTGACTAATGAGATATTGCAAAACTTTATACACACAGTACTTTCTAAACACAACAAAAGGTCTTAATAAACATAAAAAGCACAACTTAAGAAAAAAATTGATGTATTTAAAGTTGGCACAATGAACTCCTAAATTCAATAAAGCTGAATGGGCTCTTTGCACGGCGCTGACACATCCGCATGAGCGAAATTTACTTGTTTCCACTTTGAGCTACCATGACAGCGAGAAAAGACAAAGTCGTATTTCAGAATCAAATAAAGCAATACTATGAACATTGCTGTCTTCCTAATATAATGGGCTTTTAAGTTTTCATGGATCTCCAAGCGATCCTAAAATAAGAATACAGTGGCTTGTAAATATTTGTCGCTACCAGTGAAAACTAACGCCACATAGCCTTCACTTCACTCCGGATCAGCTTCTTCAGCCTAAAACTATTGGGCAGAGAGGGATGGTAAATAAAGGAGCCGTGTTATTTCCATGGAATCACTTCTGTACTCAGTCTGAAAGAGCGAGTGTATGGGAACGAGTTAGCAGTCCAGAGCCAGACAGCCAAGCAACTGATCCATCTGTACACACTGCTGTAAACACTGTCCTATTTGAGCTCTTCACAAGAAGCATGCAGCAGTAATAAAACGAAATAACACAGAGACCTTAAGGAACCCGGTCATATTTTTCTTGAAGCAGCAACTTTGAACCTGAACAGTCAGCTAAACTCAAACTCTGACACCAGAGCTGCTCTACTGTTAAGCTATGGGGCTTGTTTGCTTCCTCATGCTTCGGAAGCAAAAAGCCCGAACCGTAATCTCCCCCAGTACTTGGTCTCTGACACTAACAACAATAAACACACGTGATATATTTGAAAAATAAGTACAAAATAAGGCAAAAACATTGTTCGTTAGAATGGATTAAAATATTTAGATACTTAAATAGCACATTTTTACAAGAAAAATTTTCGAGAATATTGCCTACTACCATTAGCTAAAGTTAATGTTAGCCACAAAGTTTAAATAAAGTAAAACTCACCTTCGTATCTGTGAATGTATAACGAGGCGTACATCTTAAAACCTTTCTCCAGCTCACTTGTTTGGATTGATTTACATCATTAATTGTTACGTTGGACAAGCCCTGCAAGCAGCAAGTGTAAAATGGCATTTTCAATAGACCGGAAATGACCGAGCAGCATTTCCTCGAACGTGGAACGTACCCTCACGTTTTTTCAGCGTTAGGTTAAACTCCTCTGCCTCCTCTGGTAAGGCAACAGATTATTGTCTCAAGTGGTTGAAAATACATTGAAGAATAAGCACTGCTAAAGGATATAAACGGGCTTAATATTTTTGTGAGTATAAAGAGGAGAACTCACACATTATCTCAGATTCATATTTTATTCATAAATGCAGTATAACATTAAATATAATTTGGTCAGCAGTCCGCAAGCTTTTTTCAGTATAATGGCATCTGAGTTGTTTTTGTACTTTTCACACAGCTTATTATTGTTTGGTCCAAACCAAAGCAGTGGGAGTAGAAGCATTAAAGAGATAAAAAATATTTTCTCATCCTATTGCTCGGTTTGGTACATCTGTTATTTTTTATTTTTTGTAAAATTCTTTCTTTCTTACTAGTAACAGAGTATATTTAATTTTGTACTAGGCCACTTTCTTACAGTTTATATTTCTTCTAATTTACCAATAGCTAAAAATGTTATCAGTTAATTTATTATTGTATTTCTAGCAAATAAGAGTTTAAAAGAGTATAATTAAATGTAAGACAAAGTTGTTCTTTCTTTTAAAAAACACATTTGTGAAAAGGTGCAATTTAAACTTTTCATGTGCCATTTTTAAATAGCGAATTTTCCAGAATTTTTAATTCTGTTCAGCATAACATTTTTATTCTACAATTAGAAACAGACAAAACTACTAGTTCTCACAGAAACATCTTCCTGGTTTGATTGTTTAACTGTTGTTCTCATACCTATTTGAACGTCCAGATTCAGAAGAAGCTTTTAACAGAGATGATCACATGTTATTTTTCTCCAGTGGTGCTCAACGCACCACTGTTCGGCCACAAGACAAGTTGCAAATGAAAAAGAAAATCCCAAATAAAATGTATGTCATCTACTTTTAGACCGCTGTTTAAAACCTAACATTCAACAATGTTAAATACTTAACATTAAATCAATAATTAAGTAAACAAGCCCAAAAAATCATCAGCTATTTCAAGTTAATTTGAAAAGTCCATCAATTAACTTGATGGACTTTATATATATATATCATAGAAATTGACTCACCATTGGTGGCTTATAAACAAAAGGGTTGTCCTAAAAACCTACTTTGTAGGATTCTGATTATTTAGTCTTTGATTTGAGCATTTTTGTCATTACTTATCTCCATTAGTCTTTAAAAACCTTAAATAATGTTGAAATGGTTCGTGGTAGGTCGGGACAAAATGGCACTATAAAGTTTGGAAATGTCATTACAAAATGGCAGAGGGATGAGATGACTCAAAGTCCACTTTCTGAAGATGAGTTGCATTTCTGTTTCATCTTGTGATAGTATATCCCCTACAGAAGATGGTTACATTTGTGGCTTCAGGTTACATGGGTTTTCTCCCTGTTTAAATACACTAACATACATCCAGAATGTATTCTAATATGTAACAGAAAGATATGAACATAATAAAACTTTTTTTTTGTCAATATGAGGAGAATAAGTGTGAATTTACTTTTTATTAAAAAGCAAGCAAAACCAACAAAACTAAAGCATCTTCTAATAAAACTGTGTCAGCTGGAATATGGGACTCTCCACAGAAAAACACAAAGGAACCAAAACAGGACAGGACATCGTTTCTCTACCCAAAGGAATCAAATTGGACCGACAAAAACAAAGCACAAAGATACATCTAATTGTATCTGAGATTAGTAAAGATATTATAAGTGTCTCAAAGGGAACAAACAAGACAGTGTTAATTCCTAGTTTGCTCCATAAATATGAGAACACTCACCCCAGGCAACTTCCTGCTCCTGTAAGCATCAAATTAATTGTGTTTGCTTTACACTCCAGTAACCTCAAACCTTGTGTAATTTGGGAATATGTTTAAGAAAAACAGTGGGCAAGCTGAATTATTTGTACATACAATCATCTTCTAAGAAACATTTAGGCTAAATGTATATATTTGTAAACTCTGTTTGCAATTTAAAAAATGAGAATTATAATTTGAGGATGAACAATGGTATATGAAACCAGATGTGGGGGGAAAAAAAATCTGACATGACTATTTCCTGTTTTTCTCATAGTTGGGATTACCAACATATGTTTTATTTGATAAATTCCAGAAAAATAAGTGACAGTATATTTTAGTTTTTTTTTTATTACTTTCTTAATTTCAAATGTCTACATCAACCCAACTTAAAGTTAATTCGATTCAATTCTTTGGATTATTGTACCCGAGTTTGAACTTCATGTTTGTACCTTGACATTTTGCTCAATATTTGTGACATAATGTTATTTTCCCATCCAAGTCGGCAAGCCCCTTTTCAGGAAAACTTGTCCACTCCTGAATCTAGCAAGTAGGTTGCATTCTCAGCTCATCCACTACAGGAGTTGTTCAAAAAAAGTATGAATTATCAATACTTTTGCAAGATCTATATGACGTTCCATTTTGATCTGACCCACTATAAGTGTTACAGGTGGCCTCTGCACAATTGTTTAAATGCAGAGTAAGAGCCGATACTGTTAATACAAAGAGCAAGTCTCTGTAGAGGTCTAAAAATCATTAATTGTTCCAAACAGTGCTGGAAATATCCATACATTCAGACAATATACTTGAAAACTATTCTATTTATTCCATCATTTCTATTTATGTCCAGACTGGTCAATACAGAATAAATCAACGGTGAAAGTGATCTACCACATTCCCAGCAGCTTCTAACAAAGAACCATCGACCTGTGGCTGGTGTCACAGACCAATAATTGCAATTAAATGAAAAAGAATGAATTCGAAAAAATTGAAATTATACCACTTTCAACACTATATTTTTTTTTGTGGTTTTAAAGCCAATAATGTGATTTTGTGCAGTGATTTTTGTTTGTTGATGTGTATCTCAAAGAGAATACCAGGAATCACTCCTCTTTTACTACAAAATACTTCTGTGATCTTCACTTCACCCCGTAACATGCAAATCCCAAGCAAATAACGTTTACAGATGAACTATTTACACCTCCAGGGTATTATATTTCTTAGTAAAAGCACCAGCTCAGCAAAACGCAGCTGTAAATAAAAAGAGTTGCAGAAATAAGGAGGAGGGAGGAAGAGATGAGAGCTGATGGGCAACCGCAACCCTCTCCTTACAAGACAGTTCATTAAACACCTTTCACCGCCACCGTGGCACTGTGCCTGGAATGAAAAGCATGATGTAAGCACATGCAGGTCAGGGGGTCAGCCTGTTATAGAACCCACTGATAAATGCTGAGACAGGAGTAGAGAGTGAATGGCCACACAAGCAGCACACTGAGCTTCTCGCAGCCACGGACTGCATCACATTTATCTTGAGACTACTTTATCTGCACCGAGAAACATCTGGTCATCTAACTCACTCTGTCAAATTTCTACCCCTGTACAGTACACTTACATTGAGGGATAGTAATGAAGCAGCAAGAGAATGAACATTGCGGAGGGAAAGCTTTCAGTAGAATTTCTGAGAGGTAATACATAGCGGTGCCTTGCCACTAACATCGGATGCCTGTGCTCTATTTTGCAACGCTGTCAGATTAAAAATTTAATATCACTCTGCGTACTCAAAGATGTAATTTCATTTATGTCTTGAACTAAAACACATAAAACACAAATGAGAAAGTCATCAGTCTGACAAGGCTCTTATAGCATTTGTCGGGACAGTGTAATTAAACGACCTCTTTCTAATTACATTCCATATGACTCTAATTTTAAGTCTGGCAGGAGCCATATAGATAACTACTAAAAGGTTTGATAGAGTTTTCAAGAGCCGTACTAGTGTCAGAGGGCCAAACTAATTACCATCCTCTAGAGCAAGACAGCTTTGTGGGGATACTTTGTGATTGTTTGTCATATACAGTATGTGTGTGACTGCAACTGATTTCTGCATGACCAAGTAGGACTAGAAAACAAGTTAAGAACTGAAGTAATTGCCTCGCTACCACCATCCAAAGGTAATTTTTTTTCATGACAAATGTGCAATGAAAGAAACTCGACTCTACAATGATGTAACCATTTCCACTGCATTATTTCACAAAAGGTTTTTAAAAAGCTCACTAAAGTAAAAAAAAAAAAAAAGAAAGCCACAAGATGCACAGTAATCACTATAATCAGTTGACTTTAATTAGCAATATAGGGGATGTCTTTGGGTGGGATAAAGCCAGTTCTATGACCGCTCACAATTTTTGTTTATGAAGCATTCCAGTTGTATTCTAATTCCCCTTGTACTTTTGTTTGTCCTAAATCTATGCAGTGTTCTCAAATAAGACTGGAATGTTCCATTGCAGATTATAATTAATTTAAAAAAAATATATTATTTTTTTGATGCCTCATGTGAT
This sequence comes from Brachyrhaphis roseni, assembly GCA_903066815.1. NCBI lineage: Eukaryota > Metazoa > Chordata > Actinopteri > Cyprinodontiformes > Poeciliidae > Brachyrhaphis > Brachyrhaphis roseni. The sequence goes on from CAEFZY010010284.1 coordinate 92,782, forward strand.
GTGATAGCTTGTTTTTGTTTTTTTTCCCCCAGAAGATTAATCTTTGATTAAATAATGTTTTACAGCATAATATCACAACAAACAAGAAAACTGATGATCACACATTGTTTCAAGGGTGAGAAATTATATCTCAATTGGGATGGCTCGTTTTTACAGAGATGTCTAGCTAAAAATAAAAATGTACTAGTATTTTTCTGACTTCTTCAGAAAATTAATGAAGAAAAGTATGTGCTGATGTTATACTAATGTAAATAATTGACTTGCTGCAAAATGTCTGACTTAACTACTATACTTTGTTTTAACGACATAATGAAACAAATTAAAATCTAATGTTAAGAGCTCAGAGAAAAGAGCCAAATGAGAGTTGGCAGAACTACAGTTGTAGTTGGCTATTATGTTAGCATATAAAACTAAATAGAAAAATAAATAAATAAAAAAAAATATTTGGATCTTGTTCAATTTCATACTGAAAATATATATTATCTTAAATTAAGATGCAGATGCAACAAATTTAGGTCCTCCCACACACACCAGGGTAGGATCCATATAGTGCTTGTGTTGTGTCTCATCATGTATTTATGGTACGCAATAATCATTCTTGGGTCATACACTTTATCTTAGAAATTTCTTCATTTTGCCAATTTAAAATAAATAAGAATGTAATAAACATTTTAACTGGCAAACTGATATCCATGCATCTTTTTAGTGAACTATGCAGTTAATATCACTTTGTATTACTCAAAGTGCAGATCAACATATTGACCCAGTTTGCTGTCTTTGTTCTTCATCTCATGTATTCGTTATGTTGCAGTTCCTTCAGCTTCCCGAAAAACAGACTCCCTGGATATTTGAGTCATGTTAGAGCAAGAACAAAATACTGGTGTGAAATTGGTGTTTGTTTCATTTGTGAACATCAACATTTCTGGTTTATATTTAGCTTCACTTCATAATATTTTCTGCTAAAATCATTGGGGAAAAAATGCTTGCAAAGACAAAAAATTCCAATAAATAAGATGAAACAGAGTGTCTACCGTGAGCTGCATTAAAAGAATAAAAAGCTCCCTAATTAATTCTTCATTCGGTTTCATTACATTGGGCGCTGTCAGATATTTACTTGCCTAATATTGGAACAGATCAAGGTTGGCATGAAGCACAAGTCATTAAACATGACCTTTTCCTCAAACCAAATCAATCACCTCAAAGTCACGAACCTACCTTATTGATATACAAACCAGATGGAATGTTGAATCCAATACGGAGCCTCTGCAGCTTTCAACGGCTCCCTGCTCTTTCTCAAAGAGGTATTTAAATAAATACCTCTTTTATTGTCATGCACCAGCTTATAGATGCAGAAAAGTTACAGAAACATCAGACAATCCTACGGAAGAGGATTAGGTCCACCAAAAAGAAAAAGAAAAATTCTGAGATTAAAGTCAGAATTCTGACATTACAGTCAGAATTCTGACATTACAGTCAGAAAGTCAGAATTCTGAGATTAAAGTCAGAATTCTGATCTTATTTTAGGTGCCTGAGTGGGAATATTAAATATGGAACAAAATAATAATTCCTTACAAACTCATATTGGTTCATTTTGTTGTCTAATTAATTTGAGTAGAGGTAGAGATAATTTAAAGTGTTTATGACCCAGGCTTCATAATCACCACCACTGAATATGAGGAACAGGAACCACAGTAGGTGTGATGTCTGAAAATCCGAGTAATTAAGTCATGAGTGTTTTGATCAAGACTCAGGAATTATTGTATATGGATTACCTCTGCTTTTGACACCAATCCATCAGCAAACAGAAAATCTTCAGATGGAAATTGACACCTATAATCCAGCTGGCCTTTTATGGCAAGCCGGTTCTTAATGGAAGAGACCTTTGCATGAAACTCTGAACATTTTCCATCACTATTCATTCCACACAGCTATAATTCAGCTTGTAATATCCCTTGAAATCGTAATTGAGCCTCAGTAAACATTACTTATACAGATGCTCTGGGAAATTGCAATTTGATGAAATCCCTCTCCAAAGCAATCTGTTTTTATTTTTCTAATGATTTGTTTTAGGTAACTCTTCCACAGCACTAAGATTGTTTTACCGTTTACTTCCCAAATATATATACATTTAAAGAGCTTCAGTGTTTATTCTTAACTCTTTGGTGGAAAAGAGTTCAATTGATTTATTCACTGCATTATGTCTGTTTGCATAAGGTGGAGATGGAATGGCACTGAAAACAGCCCTTTAAACCATTCAGACTGCCAACACAAAAGAGACACAATCAAAACTGATTTTATTACCCCGTGAAAATAGCTCAGGAATAGTCTAAATAGTTTGGATGTATTTCTTTCTTTCTTCCCTTCTTATGGAAAGTTTCTTTTTATATCATAGGTTTGTGGTGCATTTCTATCCTAAAGAAAAAGATAGAAAACTTCAGATATTACACAAGAAGATATTAATATATGTGGAAAAACCTTTTGATAACCTTATAGTAGAAAGTATGATGGCCACCATAAGAAAGGCGTACAGTATTCAATTATGCCACATGAACTAATCAGTACATCATTGTGAGGTAACACAAAACCTTTTGCGAGGTAATGCAAAATAAATTAAAATCCTCCATATCCCCTAGGAGGCTCAGAAGAAGATTAAAGATTTGCAGTTATAAAGTACTCTTTTAACCACCTGTCAATTTCTAGGTCATATTGAGCAATTGTTTGAAGCCCCAGATAAGACTGAAAAAAGTAGTTTTGAAGTAGTCATGAGTCTTCTATTGGCAACTGCTTGTTTTATTTGGCTAGCAAGAATTAAACCAGCAATGAAAATACTATAACCACTTTTGAATCAACTGTATATCACAAAAGTAAATACTTGAAAGATTACTGCAGGAACCATTTACAGAAACCATCTACTGGTTTCTGTAAAACCAGTGAGTGGTTTCTGTACCCTGATAGCCATTTACTTGGCTATCAGGGTTAAAACTAATTATTCAGGAACAGTAAATTTGAAGAAAATCACTCTACATTAAAATTATTTGGAGAAAAAGGAGGTAAAATGTTCTCTATGTGCATTTTCATATCAAAAATAATTGTTGTATTTAACAAAATAAAGAGCTATCTAAACAGGCTGTTTTATTTTTTTTTAAATTCCTGGCCTTTTTTCTATCATTCTATCTACAAAAACATTTTTTCATACTGGACGCAATTACCTGTAAGGGCTGAATAACTGAATGAGCAATAAATTTCAATAATAAAATGGCTTCCTTGAGAGAGCTGCGGAAACTTCTCTCCTTGGATCTACTTCTAAAAATACATTTGTATAATTAATTAAGACCCAATGTCCTACAGTTCCCCGTTGTCCAGCCGGTGGGTTTTGATAACCCTTCTGTCTATGTCAAGACATGTTTCCACACATGGCATCTGACAAGCAGAGACAAAGTCTGTCACATGTCAACTACTGTCGCTGTGAAACTGAGAACAGAGATTAAAATGACCTCTCCAAGGTTTGTCATGAAAGACAAGGCAGCAGTCTCCAATGTTTTTATAACCTTTCTCATAATTTTCACACACTATCAGCTAACGTCAGGTTAAATAATTTCATTAACATTTTATGTTAACTCTGTGGAGATTAGTAATATTTATTTGAAAAGCACAGGCGAATCCGTAAATATTAAAAGTGAAACTGGACTTCAAGTTTTGATCTTTTAGTTCAATTCATTTCAGTTTAGTTTATCTATATTGAACCAAATTTAATTCAAATTCAAAAATACTTTATTTATCTCAGAGGGAAAATAAATATTAACTCATGTTAATTAAAATTCTTGTAGGAGTTATTATAGATAGCGATGGCTGTTGGCAGGAAAGATCTCCTGCAGCAGTTTGTAACACAGCGAATCTGAAGAAGCCTCTGACTGAAGACACCCTGTTTTCCCAAGACAGTCTCATAAAGAGGATGGTCAGGTTTCTCCAACCAAGCCCTCTTTCAATTAATATCCAGGCATCTCTCCTGGCTGCCACCAGGGAATATTTAAAATGTTATGGATATATTCTGTTCAGTTGTTTGCTATACTTGGTTCAGTTGTTGTCAGTTTGATTGTTAGAGAAACAAACCTGTAGAGTGTTGAATATTATTTAACCTCTACATTAGGCAGCATTTGACTATTGATTGGATTGATTCGGCATATGTACATGATGTTCAAGCTGTGCCTGAAAAATTTCTAAAAAGGTCCCCTTTTTATTCACTTGAGGATCTGCCCCCACAAAGCCTCTGTGCAGACACTGGTTCTTAGCTAAACGTCTGGATCTCCTATTTTTAGACAAATTAGTCTGCATTCGTTGCAAACTCTTATGTGGCATTGGTCCACATTATGAAGCTCTGTAGCAAGATTTTTGATTTTGTAACAAAAACAGAAGTGGTGCTGAAAACCAAGCAGAGGCTTGAAGAACATTGTTCCTCAGCAACTTCTAAATGTGTGAATGAGGAACTGCTTGACTAGAAGACTCAAACTGTCATCACCTTTTAACTTAGAAGGTGATGACATTGTTGTTTTTTAACAGCTTGTTTCAACCATGCAGGTTAATAATATATCTCACATTTTATCCCTTCTTTCTATCTGGACTGTTCATTGTTGCAACTTAATTTAAGCTTGAGTTAGTAAGATAAAAAACAACAGTTCTATCAGAGAGAGGCAATAAGGTGGTTTTCTTCATTCACTTTCAGAATAATCTCATAGTGACCTTAATAAAGTGACTGCCAGTCTTTGTTTATGGAGAGCTGAGGGGGAGCGCAGAGGAAAAATAATGTGTGTGCGTGTGGTTGGGAAGGGGGAGAAAGAGAAGAGTGCAGTGGTGGACAGTATATCTGTGGTCAAAGAGATCCCTCTACAGCTACAAAGAGTGATGACAAGTTTGATTACATTTATGTTTGATTGAGTTTAGTGCTCCCTTAAGCTAGCTTGGGCAAAATGAGATTTTCTCTTCCCAAATATTACCTTGAAAACCTCTTCCCAGACATCCATCAACGTCTTTTACACTTTAGCACTTTGCCAATTTTACACATCCCAGGTACACCTTCAAAGTCGTCCCTTCTCTCCCCACATTAATTTGGTCCAAACAACATAAACTACCAAGATCTTATGGCAATTACAAGATCTGAAAGTGTGTAAAATCTTCGAAGAAAGTAACTGCTATTTTCATATTTTTTTTAAGGCTGCAAAGCAACCACGGCCCTTTAATTATCCACACAAATTTGGCAGCAAGAGCCTGTTTGCACATATAGATAGGCACAAATGCTTCTCAACTGCATCAATACATTACAATGCATACAGGAAAAGCTGAATTGTATAAATAAATTGCAAAATGTCATTAGGCCTTTTAGAAAAAAGTAGCCGAAAAAGTAATGCAGGCAAATTATTTCTTAAAATTTTGACGTCCATTTTGGCTTTATTCTTCCATCTACTCGTATAGAAAAAGAGCATAGAAAAACCAAAAAAAATCATACTTTTTATTGCACTTGATTGCATCAGTCTATATGCCTGTGTTCCAAATCTGTCAGTCTTAATGTAGACATCCATCTGTCCTTCATCAGATGGATAGAGATTAATCTGTGAAACGGCCCGGTGGTTACATTTACAGGGGAAAACAATCAACGTTTTTATCTTTTATTGTGCCCTTGACTAAATGTCTTCACTAATTCCTTATGTAAATGAAGCTCATTGTGTTGGTTAAAATTATTTACTGATCTTCATCAGAAGTGAACACCATAATGTGTGTACCTGGTTCCCAATGAAAAGCAGTGTATAAACTGCGTGAACTGTGAACTTTTTCACAGTTCACGCAGTTCACAACAACTTAACTTAAGGCTTTTGCACACATTTTTACCAGGAGTGTCACACATTTTGTATGTAGACAAAGACAGTGCATATTTTTTACAGTGGAAGTAAAATCATAACTAATTTTCATTTGATTTGAGTGAAAATTCAGAAAACGTGTGGAGAGCATTTATATTCAGCACTGGAGTAAATAGCTTGTATCACCTTTAGCTTCAGTTACAGCTGTGAGATTTGGGATTTGTCGCCAGGTTTTGACATTTAGAAATCTTTCACCATTATTTAAAAAAACAAAATAGGGCACATTGACTAAAAGGCTTCCATGAATAGTAATTGTCACAGATTCTCTATTAAATTAAATAAATCTGCCTCAAAAGTATAAATAATACTAAGTTACATGTATTTGTTCTTGTTTTGGATGTATTTATATAAACATTTTCTAGACTTAAGACTGTTTATAAAAGTAAATTGAATATTTATTTATAAAAATGAAGCTGCTACCTTTTTCTCCAATACATTTATTGTCTGGATCACAACCTTTGGTTATTCATATGTACATAATCTTCCTTTGCAAAACCAATGCTCTGTTTTAGAGTTGAAATAAAATGGGCTCCTCAATCTGCAATAGATATCTACATATGTGCTTACATCTGTACTGTGCAATTATCTTATCTTTTTTAATCTTTTATTTTTTTATAAGGAAAGCAAGTATAAATTTAATCATCATGAGAAAATGCCATTGCAATTTTTACACTTTTAGATTTGCATGTATTTGCAGACAAAAACAGCTGGAGAGAAAAATGACGTCTTTTCCTTTTTTTCCCCCAATCACTTCTATTTTTTTGCATAGATTATTTTATTATGGAATGCCAAGTAGTTCACATTAGTCATTGGCTGTTATTTCACACATCATTGTTCATTACAATTAATGTTCATGTCTCAAAATAATGACAGCACAAGAATGTGCAAATGTTAAGAGTATAATCCATTTTTTTAATTTCCCAAATCAAAGGTATAAAACTAAATGTAACTGTTATGTTTCCAGAATATCTCAAGGATAAATATATATTTAATGAAGGCTAATTCAAGAAATTTTCATTCCCCATCTTTCACTGGTAAATGTGATGAGGTGTTTGGTTCAGATCAACACACCAACACACTGTAGATCCTTTGATCATGTCTCAGCTGAGACTCCTCATCTCTCTGCTGGAGATGCCTATAGCGTGCCCTCACACAGCAACTCCCGCTGAACTATTGAAACTGATTATTTGACGAGATATCACCTGTGTGGCTGTTTGATCTGCAAAACATGATGTTGAGATTATTTTTCTGAGCAGCAGCCTTGAGCAGCATTAAAACAATGCAATTAGACAAAGATGAAACCTTTTAGTAACTTTAGATGAGTTCTGAGGGAGAACAAAACTCAAGCATATTTTATTTTCCCCAGACTCAGCTCAGATATAATTTTTGCGCTATTAATCACAACTAGTTTCTGTCCTGTTCTGCTGCACCTCTACAGAGATGGAAAGGTACATACAAGAGGGTAAACAAATAACTCTATATTATGCAATCTATCAATATGAGGGGAGCCTGTAAACACCAAGCTGTCACATCCAAATGAAAGTCATTAGTTTGCAGCAATCAGAGCGTTTGACTCCCTCCAGCACAGACTGCCTGCTGTAGTGCAGTTGGCAGTCATTCTATTAATAACCACTGATATCATGGCACCTGCTACAAAGAGACACAATCAAGACTGAGGAACTCACAGGTGTTTGGAGTAATCTGTTTTTTAGTCTGTCTAAATTATATGTCCATATTAATTCATGTTTTATAGCTGGTCAAGTGAGAAAGTGTAATCAGTGTAGAATGACATGGAAGCTATTAAACAATGGAAACCTAAAGGTTCAGCTCCGGAACATCCTGGATGAAAATAAAAGATTTGCTGAGTGTCAGTTACTTTGAGGATATATTTTCTCAGTTTTTACAGTAACTGTCTTTTAAATTTTTATTGGGCACATTTATATAAGTTTGAATATCATTGGAATGTTACTTTATTTCAGAAATACCATTCAAAAAGTAAATGATATATATATAGATTTACTACTTCCAGAGAAATATGTCTGTTTCTTTCTGCTAAATTTAAGAAAATTGCAATTTAATGACACAATCATTAACGCAATCATGGGTAAGATTATATGTAATTTCATTTTTTTGGTGATAGCATAAGTGGTCCTAACATCAAGTATCAATACTGGTAATAACACGAGAAAGCAAAGAGCATATTTCACGGTGGTCTGTCCGGTATCCTAAAGCTTTGCTTTTGCATAATAGTGTCTAAAACGGCAAAAGCATCTGTGCATATGCAACAAGGTCATTTAACTGTGAGCATTTGCATAACACTGTTACCATCTTTCAAATTAACGAATGTAAAATCTTATTAGAGATTCAAGCAAAAATAGGTGACACTGCTACATTCTAACTTGTCTAATTTGAAAACAGAACATTTCAAAGACAAAACAGAGGTCTGAAACTTGGGGATTCTTCATCAAATGAGCATTAATTAAAAATTATGCACATCAAATCCACATTTAACGTCCCTCAGAGCATTTCATCCAGCTCAGAACATAAGAATAGCAATCTACCCTCACCCAGAAATCATCCTGACTGTGTCTTGAATGACTCCAGGGCTTTGCCTTTCACTACCCAGTTCACCGTTTTCAGCTTCTCGTCAAAGTGAGTTCCTATTTTTCTCCCCACTGTTTGATTTAATTATGCTATATTTGTCTTGTCTATATTTTTATGTGCAAATCGCAAAAGAAGGAATCTTTGTTAAAGTAGGGCACCTCTCTCATTATATTCTCAGAGGAAAAAAAAGACTGCATGAGGGCTTTTCACTTCATTATCATTCCTAACAACAAGAAAGAACTTTCCTCTTTTTTTTTTCTTTTTTTTTGGGGGGGGGGTTACAAATTATTAAGAAATGCCTCTCCTGCTCAGCATATTTAACTGTACTATTTTAGTATGATGTTTTAGCACATTACTGAAGAAGGGAAAAAGGGACAGCCACAGCTTAATTTGATTATTGTGCTCACTTTTTGTACATCACTGGTTTTTGCTCAATTTATTACACTCATTGACAAGTGAGTTGTGCAGGCTCAAGGACACATGCCAGGACTTCTTAGAACTAGTGTGGCGTGACTCATAGTGGTATTTCACTGTTACACATAAGCATGAATGCTGGAGATGCTAACCTCATGCATCTCCAGCATGCATGGGGAGATGCATTTTGGATATGTTCCAATCCAAAATGCTCTTAAACATATAGTTTCATTTTTAGTCACTGTGTTGGATAAAGTATTGCGAATAACCACTGTGAGTTATATTGATAAAGATGCACAAAGTTGTATTTATATTAAAATATTTACAGATAGACACTGATAATTGCATGACGTTCATTTCATTTTCATTATATTCACATTCTTGTTAAATGCAAAGCTGTTATATGTGAATTAGAGACTGTTGAAGTAAAAGAGATGTGGCACACAACACCTGTTAAAATATAATAGAGAGTTTTTATGGCCATCGCTTTTATAATAGGCAAATTGTTTGTCCAAATAGTCTAGTTAACAAATTCCTCTAAAACTGTTCTAAAGCATGCAACAATTTTATGTTGCAAATATTTTATTCAGTCTCTTTTTGGTATGAACTATTTTAATTATTCATGACTAGACTTTTATTGAGTGTTTTATGCCTTTTTTAAATGATAACTGTCATCAGTATAGTTAGCAGCAATAGCTGCAAAAGCATTCTGTGTAGTTTCTTGATTTTAAGTATTTGCTTATTTTCAGTAACACTCCATATGATCCATGGTACCAGCTGGAACATCAGTTCATGTTAAAGGAAGGAAATTAATATTGCCAAAGAGTCACATCAGCAAAGGTCAATTGCAAGTTGTGGTATTTCACAGTATGTTTAGACTAGCAATATAAAATCAAGTTGTAAAAACTGAGTTCTTGTTTGTTTTTATCATGCCAATTTAGAATGCATGCCTCCTAATAAACTAGACATTTGCAATGACTAATTCAAGGCTTGTCATCCTCCATAGCATAGAAATGGTTATTTCCTGCTCAAAGACTAAAACCCACATATTGAAGGCTGTGTTTGGTACAATACTTATCATGTTGCTTTCAGTGAGTTTTTGTTTCATTTTTCAGCTTTGAATTAATTTCGGAAAAAATGTGGGACTACTATATTTTATGACTAGTATATTTTATTATGTTTACTTCATTTTCAGTCCTTTCTCTCATCTTTAGGTTGTTATTTTCTGTTGAAACTGAGAAAAAGAAACACAATATGATTTCTTTATTGACACATACCCACTTGTTTGACCTTGATTAGCAGAGAAGCCGGATATAAAGGACAGGAATATGAGAAAAATATAAATATTTGTTTTGATAGCTTACTAGTGTTGAATAAATTATTGCTCACTGTTGTGTTTAGAATATTTATATTGTTTTTTTTTCTTATATTTCCATTCCTTTTGGTATTCAGCTATCTCTATTAAGCTGCTTCAGGAATCCTCTTTAAGTTCTCCTAAGGAGACAACTGTCAAAGAAAAATCCCACATTATTGTATTCCATTATTTAGAAAATGGAAAGAGAGGAGAAATGATAGAAAATGGGTGGAAGTGAAGATTCAGAAGACAGAGGCATGAAGCAATCTGCTCCTGAAAGGTAAATGGAGAGCATTTATAAAGGGCCTGTGTAACCCTTTTTGCCATAATCACATTCACAATCGCACAAAACTGCTCAAGTTGAATCTGGGCTTTACACAGAGACACTTACATGCTTATGGATGTGTCTGAGTGAGGTTGTACAAAGACATTATAACAGGTCAATCTGTGAAACCAGGAGATGAATCATCAACAAAGCAATAAAGTGTCCACAATTTGCTGCTTATGATCATGTGTACTACATTTCTGATGGGTAATCCGACTTCACTGCAGCTTCGATAGTGACTAAGCAAATAATGAGAATAGATTTTTACTTTAGATGCCAATAAATGTACATATCTTGTAGTTTATAGAACACAAAAAAGATACATTTTCAGCCCCTAAAAGTGTTTTTGTGCTTCTTTCTCAATCTTAATACAATGTTACACGTATGCAGATGGCCTCCTGAAAAGTTTTAAATTAGAACACCTTTTTGATCTCAGAGAATCAAACTTGACAAAATTGTCATTGCATGTCAAAGTTTCTCCTAAATTAATAATTTGATCTGCAAATTTTTGCAATGTAATCCATAATTAGTCAGAACTTTAAATTATGACCAATGTATTAAACATCTGTATTTTTAGTCAACAGAGGAAGTTTATGTTTGAAAGGTTGACTTTAGAAACAATGTTGTATTTAGCCTTCACCTACAGATCTAAATAATATGGTAAAAAAGAAAATGCCTGTTGCCTGTCTAACATGATGTTGATCACCATGTCTCCTCCACAGCTGTCCAGATTTAAGCTAATGCTTGGATTGAAAAGAAAAGAGAAAGAACCAGAGAATCCATTAAAACTCATGCTCTAAAGGGTCAGAGGTATATCTGTTCATCCTGTTGCAATTAATGCATTTGTTTACATCATAAACTTTTTAAATTTTTCTCTTTTTTATTTCCCTCAGATGAAGGTTAGGTATTAATACTGTACGTGCGGATTGTAAAAGTCTGACTGTGTAGTCCTGAGAGGAAGATAAGGTTTGATAAAAATTAGATTTTGAACCAATGTAATTAGTTTTAAGACTGTTCAGTTCCCTGGGTATTGACTTTCTCTATTAGCATACAATCAACTTTTGCTAAACCCTTTGTATGTTTCCTTTTTATCAAATCATGAATAAAAAGGTCTTAATGTAATGAAATAGCAAATATAATATGTGAATAAATACATTTCATTTATTTATAACCATTATGTTTAGAGCATTTCTTTAAATTTACTTTGTAATTATTTCAGATTGATTTTAGTTAGACTTATTATAAGACTGGTTTCCAGAGGTGGGGACTCGAGTCACATGACTTGGACTCGAGTCAGACTCTAGTCGTTAAAATCACGACTTGAGACTTGACTTGAAAAAATGCTCAAAGACTCGGACTTGACTTTGACTTTCATGCCATTGACTTGGGACTTGACTCGACTTGAAGCTGTTTACTTGAAAAGACTTGATATTTTTTACTCAAAGTCTTAAAATTTAAAACGCATTATTTATAAAGTGGCGTCATTAATTAATTTCACTCATTCCGTATCAATATGCGGAGACCGTCACTATGTTTTTCCTCTCTCCTTATGTATGTATGTGTACGTAGCTGCAGCACAACCAATCAAATTAACAG